>JALDNG010000036.1:585000-880000 GCA_024349245.1 Neodontobutis hainanensis
TCTCTCTCTCTCTCCCCCATCTCTCTCTCTCTCTCCCCATCTCTCTCTCTCTCCCCATCTCTCTCTCTCTCTCCCATCTCTCTCTCTCTCTCTCTCTCTCTCTCTCTCTCTCCTAACTCACCCCATCCTCCTCCCCCATCTGTCTCTCTCTCTCTCCCCATCTCTCTCTCTCTCCCCATCTCTCTCTCTCTCTCTCTCTCTCCCCCATCTCTCTCTCTCTCTCTCTCTCTCTCCCCATCTCTCTCTCTCTCTCCACCCCCATCTCTCTCTCCCTCCCCCATCTCTCTCTTTCTAACACCCCCTTTCCCTCACCTATGAAGGAGAGAGAGAGAGATGGGTCCGCGGCCAACAGCCGCTGCGGCAAAAAGTCATATTTCACAACGAGCCGGTCTCGGACGGGCTCCACCGCAGCCTCGCGCCGGAGCAGAGCCCAAAACCAACACTGATTAAGATATTTTATCATTAAAAGCATGTATCGAGGCACAGGAGTAAAGACGTGAAGTTCTGCGCGCTTTTGTGGAAAAGAGTTACGAAATGACTCGTTTACTGCCTTAAAGCGCTCTTGTTATTTTCCTGAACTAAACTCCCCTGAATGAAGTTGAATCCCGTTTTACAGACTTTATATTCTTGCGTTATCCCACTCTTTTTGCATTTGAGTTTTCTTTAGTGTTAAAACCTGTTCTTAAACCCCTCCGGGAGCCTCTCTAGAGCCCGTCATGGACGTGATCCGGAGCCGGTGGATGGGCATCTCTGTGGCCGTGGCGCATGGCGTGTTCTCGGGCTCCTTAAACATCCTGCTGAAGTTTCTCATTTCCAGTTACCACTTCAGCTTTTTGACGCTGATCCAGTTTATGACGAGCAGCACCGCGGCGCTCACTCTGGAGGTGCTCCGGAGGACCGGGAAGGTGTCTGTGCCGCCCTTCAGCTTCCAGCTCTGTAAGGTACGACATCTGGACCAGAATACGAGCTTACTAAGAGTTTAGGGTTGTGTCATAGAGAAAAGGAAGAGGGTCTAGGTTTAAAGGAACTTGAGGCTTTTCTTTTTCAGGCTTTAGGGCAGTGCAGTGGCTCGTCAAGTATCTTAGTAAAAGTTTAAACTATTAAATTCATCAAGGGTCTTAAGAGTCTAATGCAGTGCACTTTAATAAAGACAGCTGCTCACTTTGTATGAATGTTTTTCCTTTCTAAAGAGAGGCGTGACTTTTACACGCACTTAAATGAGTTCTCCCTGACACCGAGAACCTCAGATTTAGACCTTTCTGCAGATGTTCTACAGCCTATAGACTTTAAGAACTTGGTAGTGCAACAGAATATACCATGTCCCAGTTTTGACCAATAAATGTGTTTTTTTTTATGGAGGATATTTAGGATATAATAGAAAAACAATCTGTCCTTTTGTCGTCTGCAGACAACAGTGTTGTGTTTGAATCGTGTTATTTTATAATGTGTTGAATATTAAACACCTTCTGTTTTTACAGTTATTAACAATAAAAATATCGCAGAAATCCAGCTTTGAAATGGAAGTATCTATGTATTCATTTGTCATGTGGACGTGTGCATTGACAGATATTGATTCCTTCTGATTTGCTGATCACAAACGGTCCCGGCCTTTGATTGGTCGCTTGACTGACTGAATGATTGAATGATTGGTTAATGGAGCCTCTGACAGGTCCATTATGTTCAAGAAGAAAGAATATGTCTAAATGTAAGAATGGAATAAATATATAAGGCTTCTTTATGTTGAGACTTTTTAGTGGATTTCAAAATAAAAGCTGTATTGTTTAACATCTGTACATTTATCACTTGGGACTTTTTCTTGAACTTTATTAATACTTTTTGGTGTTTCTCGTTTTTATAACACAAGCATGAATCATTATTTGTACAATTTTAGTCACTTGCCCGTGAT
Organism: Neodontobutis hainanensis; assembly: GCA_024349245.1. Lineage (NCBI taxonomy): Eukaryota > Metazoa > Chordata > Actinopteri > Gobiiformes > Odontobutidae > Neodontobutis > Neodontobutis hainanensis. Next base: position 586,907 of record JALDNG010000036.1, read on the forward strand.
ACAAGGTTTGTAATGTGACTGTGCTGAAGCTAAAGAGAGGGGTCTGCAGTTGTGTCTGTGACCTACAAGAACTTGGTAGAGCAACAGAAATATCACATGTCCCAGAATGCACTCTGGATAAACCACAGGAGATTTAACCCAGTGCTCACCAGAAGTCTGGATTTACTGTGGAATTTCACTTTTTTTAGTCCAGCAGTTTTTACTGGATAATTTATATCCACGTTTTGTCTTATGTATCCACAAGGCAGAAATCTGATCTGTCAAGCCTAAAAATAACCCCAGAAATCAAGAACTTATATTGGTAAATGATCAATGCACCAAATCTTTTTTTTTTTTTTAATAGCTGTGTCTGTTAGGGCTGGCTGGTCAATTCACTTCTGTTTTTTGTGTCAAAAATGGCAATATTGTGAAATCACATTTAATTTAAACAGTTGCTTCTATCTGTGAGCTGTCTGAAGACTAATGCCATGTACATAATGACTCTGTAGTCATTAATGACACTAATAATCACCTGAGAAGTCATTATGTTACCTCTGTAACGCCTTGGTTTAGCAGGAAATCCACAGAGAGACTAACATCTCAGTGTCTGTGAAGCACCGTGGACTTGTTGATTTATCCAAATTAGCCATGTGCCTCCATCTGATGGTGGTTTGCATCATTTACCAAAACAAATGTGATGTGGAAATGACACTAGCCCTATTACCAAACACAATCACACACGGCTGTCGGATAATTAAAAATGTACTCTGTTGGTCTTTCTTTACATAACTTGTCTTTTTATTTTATTGTGTCTTTCCACAGGAGTTTGCCCCGGTCTGTATCCTGTCCACACTCCAGTCCACTCTGACCCTGTGGTCCCTGCGAGGCCTCAGTTTGCCCATGTACGTGGTCTTCAAGCGCTGCCTGCCGCTCTTCACGCTCAGCATCGGTGTGTGCGTGCTCAGGAACGGAGTGCCGTCGATCGGAGTGGTAGTAGCTGTGATCATCACCACCGGAGGAGCTGCTCTGGCCGGTAAACACTGCTCACGTTCTCAGTTCATGTTTATAGAAATGGAATTAAAGTCTTGAAGTTGACATTGATTTGATTCTGGGGGAAATCCTAACCTGCATTTTAAGATGGATAGATGCATAGATACATACTTTTCCGCTCAGTTTGACTCTCTTGGTGTTTGTAGGAAAAGGAACTGAAAAATATAGGCTCCTTCCACTGGGTTTTATGGAGCTTTAACTATCTATGGCTCCCTCTTGTCCTTAACCCCTCACTACACTATATTGTGAACTATATAGAGAGCTGAAGGATTTTGGTCACCTGACTTACCAGAAGAACCATTTTGGAGGGATTCCACAGAAAGCGTAAGCAAAGGGTGGGTACTTTAGATAAAGAATGTGATCACCAAGTCATTTTTATCAAATCCCTGCAGCTCTATCGTGTTTTCAAAGCCACCAGTTCTGTCTCACAATCGGTCTGAAGCTGCCATGGTTTGGTGGAAATCACAGAGCTTTGAGAGGGACAGATGGATCATAATTATTTATCTGAAAGAGTGCAGAGTTTTTTAAATCGTGTCAATCCAGAGGCACTTTTCTCTGTGTATGCTGAATTCTGATGGTTCAGGGACCAGACTAACTCTTTCCATAGATTTTGGGATTGTATTTTAAAAATAGTTCTGACTCATACACTCTTGTTTAACGCTTGCTTTTATTATCTTTTCCTAGTCGTGGATTGTTCTTTTCCATTACCATTAATGATCTTGAAGTCATAAAAAAAAAAAACTTACATAATATTTCATTTCTTGAATCAATCTGACCGGGAGGGGGTCTGAAACGTGAGCAGTGAGATGTGCTGAATATCAAGCTAATGGACGGATTTCTCATTCTGTGGCTAATCTTCCTGATAATCACCTTTTTCTGCCGTGAAAGATCTAATATTTGCGTTTTACAAGCTGCTTGGATTAATCAAGTGAAATGGGAAAAATATATGATGTGGGAATATTGTGTTTTCAGGAGATAGAAACAGAGCCAACGGGTAAATGGATTTCATGCTTTGATTCCCTCGATATGGCTCATAGGAGCTTTTCCATTTGCCTTGTGTAACAGTATTAGTTGTAGAAGATGGTGGAGGGGACAAATGTATGAACTCAAAGGAAGCTGAAACAAAGATAGTAATATTATCTAATTAGAAACATAGGCTAAATGGGCAGAAGCTTGTTGTCTCTGTTGACACCTCTTTATGTTTTCCTGTGACAACCTAAAGTTAAACTTCTTTCCATCAGTTAGTTATATGTCTTTTGGCAATGTCTTAAGATAACTAATATGTCTTTTGTATTTTTTTTTTACCAAAAAAGCAAGAAGTAACTTGGTCTAAAATGTGTTAGCCCAAAAGTGTGAGGCAAAAGACGCTTAAAGAACAAAATGGTGGCAGGTATGGCCGTGATGACCCTCTCTTTATGTCAGCTGAGTTACAGGCATGATCGCAGAAAGAAAGAGTTGGGTTCAATCCTTACGTTCAAAAGACTGTACACAAACAGAGGAATCTAAACTAGCTGTATCAGAAAGGTTTATCACACAGCTAATCCTGTTCAATAAGTAGTCAACACAGCTCGAGATATTACTTACAGTAGGTTTCTAGATCTTAATGGTTAGTCTTTTCAACGTCTCCCACTTTCATTTTGCTCCAGGTGCTGGAGATCTGACTGGGGACATGTTCGGATACATCACTGGAGTTTTGGCAGTGATCATCCACGCCTCGTACCTGGTCCTGATTCAGAAAACCAGTCTGGACAGCGAGTACGGACCAATCACAGCTCAGTACGCCGTCGCCTGCACAGCTTCTCCGGTAAGACACCAAGAAAAGTCTTTCTTTCTTTCTTTCTTTGTTACTTATATTGTTATTGGAGTGAAATTAGACTCAAACTATGTTTTTGGGGTCAATAACCTAAAAAAATTTCATCTCTGCCTCCTTTAAGCGGAATGTATTTTTTTAGGTTATTGACCTCAAAAACATAGTTTATTCAGCATGTTTTCCCACATAAATGATAAAAGATATTTGTGGCTGGATTATTGAAGCATTAATATACTTGTATAAGTTAATATTAACTAAAGTGATGTCTTAGAACATGAAAATCTAAATTATGATTAAACATAAGGTAAAGTTGAAAGTTAAAACTACATATCATTGTCCACAACATAAGCAATTACATTTTCATAAAAAAATAAAAAAGCCCATTAAGTGCCTTTTTCACAATGTTTCTCCAAAATTAACGACATATTATCTCAGTGTGTTGCGTAGAGAAAGACTGTTTAAGGAACTTTCATAAACAAAAGGTCCAGAGGGGTTTCAGATACAGCCCTTTACTGCCATGTTCTTCTTGTTGTAGGTACTGTTTGTGTGTGCAATCATCTCTCTGGATGCCGTCCACATGTGGACCTACGAAGGCTGGAAGGACCCCCACGTCACCTGCATCTTCATCCTGTGCGTCTTCATCGGCTGTGCTATGAACTTCACCACTTTACATTGTACTTACATCAACTCCGCTGTCACCACCAGCTTCGTCGGAGTGGTCAAAAGCATCGCTACGATCACGGTCGGTATGCTAGCATTCAGCGACGTAGCGCCGACTAATCTGTTCATCGGGGGCGTAGTCGTCAACACTGTTGGCTCCATAACTTACTGCATTGTTAAATACTTTGAGACGAAGAAGAAAAGTGCTTACGAGGATTTGGAAGACGCTGGAAAGGACGGAGAACTTCCTGGAGAACCGTATCGAGAGAAACCGGCGTTAAACGGAGTCGCTAATGGAGCTAACACAGAAGTAGAAGGAGTAGTGAGTAGTGACGTACCTAACGGAGAAGTGTGGATGGGTGAAACAGAAAGTGCCGTGAATCCTGGCGTCATGACGGACAATGAAGTGCTGGAAATGCAAAGGGAACACCTCCACAAGGAAAGTGCGCCCACTGCTAGCCAATCGGTTAGCGAGAGCTACGTCGGGGTTTGGCGGTCCATTAGACATCTGCAGTTTATGAAGAAAGACCCTTTGATCGATAACATGGAGCAGCAAAGTCCATAAAACAAGTATGGATTAAACAGTAAGACGTTATTCAAAAACCTAGAAGGGAAATTAAGAGCTAGCTGGTAGCTTGACATTTTATTGGCTAGGATACATGTTGCTATGAACTTTCAAAACTCTTCAAAAAGGACATGCAGCGGCAGCCACGATGGATGTTCTCCTGCAGAACATTCACAGTAACTACAGCTGTTGCCAAGAAAGACTCCAAAATGTCAGCATGGACAGACGAAAGGAAACATGCCAAAACCAAGGAAAATAGAAGCACGCTTGTTTGCTTCATAGAGATGCATTGGTTATGCTCAATGCTTTTGTCAAGAAAATAAAAATCAGACTTTCCTTTAAGGTAACGCCAAGGCTAAAGACAAGGTAATGTGTTCTGTGTTGAAATTTAAGAGTGTCTCAGAGACCGTAAGTTGGGCACAGACATAATAAAAAGACAAAATTTTGACGATATGGATGGACAGAAAGAAAAATGACAGGCTTGCAATGGTTTTAAGGCTTGAGCGTTTTCTGGCATTGATTCCTGTTCTTCCTACCAAATTATAAAAGAACAATTTCCTCAGATAATGATGTAATTGCAGCCAACAGGGAGACATGTTTTTACTGAATTATAAAACTGGCATAAAGAGGAGTCCACAAAGGCAGGACAAATATTACATTAGACAAAAATCAAGGCAAAACAAAGTGTGTTCAAGGTTCAAAGACAGAAATATTGTGATGTTGTTGGTTTGACAATTAATCAGTGGATGTGATCATTGCTTTTGGTTTAAATTCATATTTTCTAAAGGTAAAATCAAAGACTGTATACAAAGATGGACAATGGCATTTAATATTAGCCCCATTACTTTCTACTGAATAAAATGCAAAGTGGCAAAAGAATGGTGAGAGGCATGTTCAAAAACAACATATAATTTTTTTTAAATGGTTATACCCTGCCTCAGGCCCAAAGCAGCTGCCCACAGACGTAACAGGATACGCAGTAGAAAATGAACTCATTTTGAATGAATTATGAGATTATAGACTAAAAATCAAGATCAATCAACGTTCACACGCCATGATGCTTTTATAACGTTTTTTCAGTGCACCTTTTTAAAGAACAAAAGTAATTATTTTGACAAATTACTTTTATTAAAAAAATTACAAGATTTAAGTTACAGATTAAAATATTTACTTAATCTTTTATTGTTCTTTTAGATTTGTGTTTTTCTGTGACTGTTTTGACGGTCTTTTCCAAACTAGACTCTTTTTACCTTTTTGTTCCTTTAATGTTTTATGGTGTTTACAACTCCTTTACTGTCTGTTAGCATCACTAGCTACAAAATTTCCTGACCATATTTTTCTCTAACTGTCTCAATCCAATTAATGCTAATGCAATCGTTCCTTGTCCATCTTTATACACAGTCTGTGGGTAAAACTTTGAGGAAGGCATGACCTTTGATACTTTTGCTAAACTTTAGTCATTAATGTCAGAAAAGATTTGGTAAAACAACCCTAATGGAGATGAATGTTGTTGCACTTATGATCACAGCTGTGGCTACAAAACATGCTTTTCTCCGGCTAAACTCCTGAGAAGCAGATATACCAAACACAAAGGAGAAAAAACTCTTTTGTGAAGAAGCTGGCCGTCGGTGATAAGCCTCACCTTGTGTCTTGCCTTTGGTTTTTGCAGTGTACAACGGGGAACAGAGGTAATTTCCACCAATTATTCTGCAGCTGTTAGATAAAAAAAAAAACTTGTCAGGGAAACTATTAATGTGTGTTTTATTGTTTTTAAACCTGGGGAATTATTGTTTCTGCGGAGCTAAGGAGGTCTATTTAATGTTTACAAAGTGAGAGCAATTCAAAGTCTTCTATATTAACCACTCGACTGAATTTATCTCAAAACCAAACCTGGCATCAGTAGAAACCAACATGCTCGGGCTTTAGCAGCATTAAGTGTAGATCTGTTTCTAAAAATAATAAATTAGACAAGAAATAATCCCTCTGCATAAAAACTGACTGTGGGCGATGTTCAGCTCAAACAACCCCATCTACCCGTTTCTAAATGCTAATCTAGGACTGTATCATTTGATTTCTCAAAAGCATAAACAGCCTTTTACTGCAAAAGCTCTCTTTTTCCACCCAGCTCTCTTGTTCCAAAAGCTATTTTATGTCAGTGACTGTAATATTTTGTCACTATTTGAGGCTCAGTGGGCAAAATGTAAAGACACATTTTCATGTTTATTCTCCTAAAAGTGTTTATGATGATCAAAACAAATCACATTTCTGAAAATCTAAATAATTAAATCCAAGAAAATATATGTTTTCACATCCTAGATTTGAAATTATGCAAATTTTTTTCCTTTGTTTTCCGACTCTGTTTAATTAAATTTAGATTATTATTAGTCTTTTTGCCTTAATTAGATTGAGAAAGTAGGAAAGGGGCTGAAAGAGAGGGAAGGGAAATGGAACCCGGGTCTCCCGAGTATGAGGTATTTGCTAATGGTTCCTTAATTTTCACCTCCAGGGCCAGTAAACGCAAAAATCTATGTATTTAAAATGTTTCAGAATGATGCTTCTGGCCTTATAATTTCCAAACAATGAAATAATAGTAGCCTTTTTAGATGAAAACACCAAAAATAAAATCATCTGTTTGGTTGAGTGAGACTTTTACAAGTGATTTTTGGACACGTCACCAAAATATGCAGTTTGACTAAAAGAAAAAGAAAGACTAATCTGCTCAGTGATGTTTCAGAGATGTTCAGAGCCAAAGCAAAAACAAAAAACTGTAAGCAATAAATAACTTCAGTTAATCTAAAACCGGCCAAAATGACCAAAACAGTAAAATTTTAGTTTTGCAGTAGCCTACCTTGAAACGTTTTATTAACAAGTTATGGTAATTCCTTACTGCCTATAGATTGTATTGTATTTGTGGATAAAATTTAAGGAGGATAGTTTTAAGACCATAATGTGAACTATTTTTAATGGAACGGCTAATGTCCAGAAGTACTTCAAACAGGCAACAATGAGCTGTAGACGATAATTGACGTTAGCATCAGTCTGATGTGAATAATCCCACAGACTTTTGGTCTGCACTGTCCCACGCATGCCCCCACAGCAGCGTGAGTTTAATGGAGTTCAGCAGAGACTGTCTGAGGGTTGCCCCAAGGAATGGTGTCATCAGACAGACCATAGTGATCTTTGACTTCACAAAACGAAAGGCTGGTTCATAAAGGGACTGAGGTTTTGGACTGGTTCTGACCGTTTTGAGACAGACCTTCAGATGACAGTGACAATGGCTACTGTCAGACCTAAAATGACACCCCAAGACGATCTTTATCAAAACGTCTCTATTGGTGGTGCTTCAGGTCCCAGTCTGAGGACCGAAAAGTACTTGGTATTGATCGATATTGATTTTGTCTTCACACTCTCTAAAGTTCATTTAACGCTACACGATTCTCGCTGTCGCCCGAAGCATCAGGAAACAGGGAGTGGGCTATTCTCAACACAATTCTGTGACCAACTGTGTTCAATGAAACGGATAAACACAATGAAAGGTGTTTAAGAGTAATCTTCTCACTGACTGGAGCTCATCGGAAACTGGAGGCTAAAAATAACGTTTCAATGATTACTGTCCCTTTAGTACGGCTGAGTTTGGTTCAGGTAATCCTTTTTGTTTTTGCGCTTATTTTTTTGTTTGTCACTCTACTGTTTTTGATTTAAAAATCTAGGCTTTTGTCAAACCCACTCCAGAACCCAAGTCCAGATCAACAGCATTTAGTTTGGTTTGCTGCAATAAGCCCCAGCCCACTAAACGTTTACAACTAGAATTTTATACTACAAAGCTGTTTTCAAGAAACACACTAGATGGCGCTGTCAGCCCAAATGCTAATAAATCATTTTCTCTCCTCAGTGCCCCATGTTTTCCCTGAGTGCTTTGTTGATGGATAGTTTTGTTTTTGTATGTTTACGTCTCTTGGAAAGCTAGGTGTTGTGTAATGTTTTCATCTCTAATTTATAACGTTCTTCCTGTTTGGACTCTTTTAGACATTTGCGTGCCACTTGGGGGTTTTAATCCAATCAAAGCATGTTTGGTGGCTCTGAGGTTCATCTGGCAGCAGTCAGACTTATCAAAGTGAACCACACTCACAGAGCAACCGCACCAGAGTCAAACACCGAAAGTGTGAACATGCCCATTTCTGTCGAACAGACTGTAGTGTTTAGCTCCATCTTTTAAGAAATGAACACTTGGGCAATCGTTATGAATTCAATTTGAAATCGATTTGCACAGCCATGACACCCCCACCTCACTGTCATGTTTCAGTTCAGGAGTATGTTATTAACAACGAAAAAAAATCCATTATAAAGCTATTTGTGCTTGTCAACTAACCATTAGTCTACTACACTTCTGATCTGATTTACCGACATGTGTACTCTATATGTCTGTTTGGAAACCCTGTAGCTTAGCATTTCAGCCGTAATGGTTAGAACAAGTCTGTTGCTCACTCGGAAACAGTTGAAGGCTTTTTGGAGAAGTCCCTGAGTGTTTCCTAAAAACTGGGCTGGCCTTGGCCATGAAACAATATTTCCAGCAGGTTTATTGTTATTTTTTAATTTGCACGTGTTGTCTCTGCCTGTGTGCTGACTCTGTATTGTCTCTGAAAAGATGTCTGGTGAAGTGAAAGGACCATCTGCTCCTTCATTTGCATGTTTAATGCAAAGTCAATGGAAAATCCCTCTTTTTTTATAAAGAGTGTGTCCGTGGAGGTTGTGTATGTGTGGTTTCTGGGGAATCCCTTTGTTTACAGACGTTATGTTGGAATGAGACAGGGTTCAGTGGACAAATACTCAACAGTTCATGACCACAGCCTTCAGCACAGTCACTCTTACTGCATTTTAGGTTTTTATATATTGATTGTGACAGATTTGAACCAGGTGCATACATTACTGTTTTTGTGGTAGTATGTTATTTTTTCTGGCAACATCTAGTGCACAAGACCTAGCCCAGGCCTATACACCTACATGTGTCTTCTGTATGAGTTTTAGAGAAAAAGAACCACTGCTGCTCTTTGAAGCTGAACATTATCACAGCAGATGGTTATCAAGAAAAAGTAATCGAATACAACATGATTCAATCTGAACTGGTTCCAGGTTACGGTTGATGTAATGAAAACAGCAGGAAACTCAGAGCAGTCTCAGTCCTGATTGGAAACATTTAAATGGCTGAAATACAGTCACTATAAAAAACACAATTCAATTTTCCCCTCTGTCATCGCCGGAGTAAGATTTAACAAATAAAATAGACTGTGGGCAAAACATTTCAGAGTTAAATGCTCATCTTAGACTGTGGTGTCTTCCATAGACTAATGACAGTGTCTTTCTGCAGCTTGTTCAGTAAAAAAACTAATATAACATGGAAACTTTATCATTTAAGGTTCATCGGAGCAGTACTGTACAGGTCGGATCAGCACAGGGGGGTTCCATTCTCAAAAGGGGTACAAAGCGTCCCTAAAAATAGGGGACACTTTGTGAACACAGCAGACTAGGAACCATGATCAGATCAACCACATTCAACCAACTCTGAGTGTTCTAACGTGACGGCTTATCGGTTTCCACTTTCCTGAAATATTCACCAGCACACAGCCCCCTCTTTAACACGCTTCACGGGCTGCACATTAACTGCCTATAAAACGTGGATGGTGGTTGAGGGGTTAACCTGATCTGCAGTGTGTCTACACATTCAGGTTTTATTAAAAGAGTGAGAGCTGCTGAACGAAGACGAGGAGGAGGAGGGAAATGGAGGAAACTGACCATTGAACGTGTACACTCAGCAGTTTAACGCTGGAAAAGCCATCTCTCCCACAAACATACGTTACTGTCTGTGTGAGGAAGGACACAAGCGTATGTCATATGTTAAACGTCCAATCAAATCAATTACAATTATAATTCATCACTTTAAAGAGCCGGGGTATTATATTAAAATGGCCTCTGGTTTTTCTTAATAACTTTAATGAACTCTTTTAATTAAACTTCAATCCAGTTAATATTTTTCATCAAACTCATCAATTATGTGTTCCAAATCAGAAAAGAGCATAACTGACTTAATAGTAATAGACTATAATTATATTTTATGTAGTTAATATTCCCAAATAATCTCACTTGAGTTTGGTCTAGAACTCAATTTGACTTAGTATTGTATTGGTCTCGGACAAACAAGTCCAACAATCTACATTTTACCAATAATACATCCTTGGCCAAAGCCTCTGAGTTTCATTCTGGATTTTTTCATAAAGTGATGCAAAGCTTACTGTGCCAAAAACCTAATCCCCAAATGAGCCTGGCTTTAGTCCTGCTGTGCAAACATTAGGCAGCTCCAGCGTTTAGTCTGTACCGCTGCCAACTCTAATTCAGTTTGTGTGAGCAGATAAAGGTCTGTGCTGAGTGTAGGGTTCACCTGCGCTCCTGCTCCTCCTCCTCCTCCTCTCTCCTCCTCTTCCTCCTCTATCCTCCTCCTCTCTCCTCCTCTTCCTCCTCCTCCTCCTCCTCCTCTTCCTCCTCTATCCTCCTCTCTCCTCTCTCCTTCTTCTCCTTCTCCTCCTCCTCCTCCTCTTCCTCCTCCTCCTCCCTCCTCCTCCTCCTTCTCCTTCTCTCTCCTCTCTCCTTCTTCTCCTTCTCCTCCTCCTTCTCCTCCTCCTCTCTCCTCTCTCCTCCTTCTCCTCCTCCTTCTCCTCCTCCTCCTCTCTCCTCTTCCTCCTCTCTCCTCTCTCCTCCTTCTCCTCCTCCTTCTCCTCTCTCCTCTCTCCTCCTCCTCCTCCTCCTCCTCTCTCCTCTCTCCTCTTCCTCCTCTCTCCTCTCTCCTCCTTCTCCTCCTTCTCCTTCTCCTTCTCCTCTCTCCTCCTCCTCCTCCTCTCCTCTCTCCTCCTTCTCCTCCTTCTCCTCTCTCCTCCTCTCTCCTCTCTCCTCTCTCCTCTTCCTCCTCCTTCTCCTTCTCCTCCTCCTCCTTCTCCTCCTCCTCTCTCCTCCTCTCTCCTCCTCCTCCTCCTCCTCCTCCTCCTCCCTCCTCTTCCTCCTCTCTCCTCTTCCTCCTCTTCCTCCTCTCTCCTCCTCCTCCTCCTCCTCCTTCTCCTCCTCCTTCTCCTCTCTCCTCCTTCTCCTCCTCCTCTCTCCTCCTCCTTCTCCTTCTCCTCCTCCTCTCTCCTTCTCCTCCTCTCTCCTCCTCCTCCTCCTCTCTCCTCCTCCTCCTCCTCCTCTCTCCTCTCTTCTCTTCCTCCTATCTCCTCTCTCCTTCTCCTCCTCCTCTCTCCTCCTCCTCTATCCTCCTCCTCTCTCCTCCTCTCTCCTCCTCCTTCTCCTTCTCCTCCTCCTCCTCCTCTCTCCTCCTCCTCCTCTCTCCTCCTCCTCCTCCTCCTCCTCTCTCCTCCTCTTCCTCCTCTATCCTCCTCCTCTCTCCTCCTCCTCCTCCTCCTCTCTCCTCCTCCTCCTCCTCCTCCTCCTCCTCCTCCTCACAGTTTCCTCCTGGAAAAGCGCTCTTATCGCAGCAGCAGCATGTGCCCACTGCTTCATGAAAGTGTGGCCTGTTCTTCTGACACTGACATCGGGAAGAGCAGGACACTCTTGATCCTGTTTTCACTGTTTAAAGCTAAAGGGCTGTAGGTGAAGGTGTATTGTGTACACTTTTGTAGTGCAGGCATTCTCAACTGATATTGTGTTATTGATATTGATATTGTGTTATTGCCTCTTTGGTCTAACTGCGTAAATGTGAGTTTTCTGTAGAAAACCAGTCCATATTTATTATCATAAGGATTTAGTAGTGTGCAAAAAGAATGGACTGATCTAATGTTGCCCAGAAAGGACAAACTGAGCACTGAATACTTCTTATTAGATTTTTTAAATCAAATACCACCGTAGCCTATGTTGCACCACTTTTTTCATGACTTATTTAATATAAACAGCCTTTTTTCATTTTTTTATCATTTTGTTTTTGATGTTATGAATTCATGTTTTACTCAAAAAGGCAGCTTGGAGCCAAAGTCTGAACACAGCAGCCTCACTTCTGTCGTCAACGCTGGCCGTGAACACGACCCTGAGCTGTTTGTGTTGAGCACGTTTCCTCCGCTCAGCTTCACACGGAGGTAATGGAGAAATAAATGAGAGGAGGCTGGAAAGTGTTTAGCTCTGCATAAATCTGCTTAAAACAGTGCCATGTGAGCTTGAAAACATGACGTGTGCAGGACGACGTCAGAAGGCCTCACATTGTGTTTGTAAAGTAAGTTAAGGTCAGTAGACAATGAGTAGATTGTTCCTCCTTAACTTCTGTTTAATTCTGTTGCAGTTTATAACAAACGTGTGCATTGGACTCAGATCTAAGTTGTACAAAACCCAAACGTTTAGGAGGATCTAAAGGTGTAAATGCAGCGAAGGCAGTGGCTCGTGGATAATGAGCCGGTGACGAGCAGCAGGTGAAGATCGATCGGCGAGTGTTCAAAGTCACAGCCAAAAGGAAAGTAAAGCTCAGCATTTCTGCAGAAGCACCTCTGTTCACTGGAGACAGACCGGCCAATGGGACACGAGTCGAAGACAGGTCCAGAGTAGAATATGGAAAAATGACTGGAGTCTGGGTGTACCCTGCCAGAGACCCCTAATGGGACTAAGAGGATGAAGATGAATGAATGAAAGTATTAATACATTTTTTTAATTTTTCAGACAAAGCCTAACTATTGATCATAGGTAGATTTGCAAAGTTGAAATAAATGATTTGTACTTAAAAGAGCTTTGCTAGTAATTTTATCTTGATAAACACAACTTTATTTTTGAATATGTGCCTGGCCAGCTGGACCCATTCAATTACACAATCGGATTTCCAGTCCAACTTGATCAATCAAAACTGTGAAAATGGGGTGTTTTTTTTGCTTGTGTTATGTTTTTCATATTACTTTTTAACTCGTATCAGTCCAGAGGCAGTTTATTCTGTGTGTTATTCATGTTGGTACTGCCCCTGAATTCTGATTGGTTGAATGTCTATCACATTTTAGTCAGAGGTATTTTACTTTGCGTTCATTTGATTTGCTGCATCTCATTACTTTAATTTGAAATCAAAAGTTTTTTTTGAGCAGGATGTAATGGTACCAAAAGCTCCTTCCACTTTAAAAAAAGGGTTGAATCCTTTTTTCTTTTTGTGGAAGGAACCTTTAGTACCATTACGTCCTGCTCAGAAAAAAACTTTTGATTTCTCAAAACGCTGTGTCCTATACCTGGCGTTTAATTCACCATCATCTCTAGGTTTAAACAACAAACAACATGAGAAAACCTGAATCAAGGGCAACAAAAACCTGACCTGTTTCTTAATCAAATGCTTTGAATAAGGAAGACTTCCACAAAATGTTACAGTAATTACTCTTTGCTCATTTATGCAGCCACTTATTATTCTTCGTGAGTGAGAAAGCCTGTCTCTTCTTGTTCAAAGTGAATTTCCTTCACATGAGCAGACTCCAGAGGATGTTAAACCATCCCTCGACACTTCGATGTGACAGAGCAGAGATTATCAAACTAACATGTCCTTCTTCAGACTGCCACCTGAAGCCAACTTTAAAACCTGCCCTGAATCCATGTCTTAAGTCTCGAGCAGCGCTTCAGTCCGACTGGGTGCATGCTTTTAGGATAAAAAGGATAATCTCATCTTCAACTTGCAGATTTGAGGAAGTACTGCATGTGGATTAATGATGGGTTTTGTATGAAACTGAAAAACAAGAAGCAATACAAGTTTGGTACTTGCAGTGAAGAACTGCTTTAAATGAATAATCTGTGTGTTTTGAAGTAGGTTTGTATGTTTGAAGAATGTTGTACTTGTGGAAAGACCTAAAGACCTTTACAGAAGAGATGTCATCCAGAGCAAGTTCATTATAGAAGAGATACTTTCCAATTCATTTTCATTTTCAGACACTAAAGACCAGTAAATGTGATGTTTCTAGATGGAAAGAAAATATAGTGACTGACTTTCAAAATAAAAGCACGTAGATATGGTAGTAGATTTCCTATTAGCTAAAGTTAAGCATTTAGTTAACTTTAATTGGCGCTAATTAGTCTTACAAATAAAAGCACCAAATTGAGCCACACTCTAATGTTCTTGATGCAGGCACTGACATTAAACATATGTTGACTAAAAAAAATAGTGCTAATGCTAATTTGTCCATCAACAATAAGATAATTATTTAGTATCTCCTTATTATCCCACACACCCCGTGCCGCGTATAGTCAGATTCACAATTGTTCAAAAATAAGAAAGTTTAAACGTACTTAAAGATGTTGGGAATGATAAGTTAATTGATTATTTCCTATTCTTTGTCATATCACTGAACAGGTTACCTCTCTCTTCTGGGCATGTGCTGTGGGTCATGACCAAAAGGACACGACCTCAGATACAGGCCGCTAAAAGAGCTTTTCTTCACAGAGTGGCCGGGAAGAGCTCGAAGTAGAGTCGCTGCTCCACCACATCGAGAGGGCCCAGTTGAGGCTTGGACATGTGTTCTGGGCACGTCCCACCGAGAGGAGGCTGGATGGACAGGTTTCAAGAGGAAAGCCTTTGTTTGACATTTTCTCTCAAATCTAATTTTGGGAAATAGCCGTTTCTGCTGCCCACTTTTATCAGGTGAGCTACATGTTGCCCAAAATCCATTCACATTGCTTTAATGAGTGTCAAAGCCTCTCTCGTCTGTGCACTGAGGCGTGTTGTATGTTTGGAGCAGATATGAAGCGTCTCCAGCTCAGGGACATTTCGTTATACATGTATTTTACCTTGAGCTCCTCAGGATTTTGCTCCAAAACCCCCCAGAGGTCTGTTTGTCCTCTTCAGATGAGACTGAGTTGGCAGCAGCTACATCCACTTTACTTTGCCTCAAGTAGCAGACAAATGGAAATGTAAGAATCAGTGAGTCAAATAAGGTTTACACTTTATACTCGTCTAAAGTGGACTGGGCTCTAGACACATGCCCATCATGACAATCCTAAATCTTCATTCTATAACAGACAAATAAAAGACTGTATACAACCACAGGACCAGTACTTTAAACAGATTTAAAATGAATAATCCTGAGTGATTTTTAAAATTATGCAATTCACAAAAACAATGTAAAATGATGCTTTTGGGCCTTTGATAAAGAGTGTTGGACCAGGCAATATTAGGAATTTGTAATATAGCATGTTCCACTGCTCTCTGGACATTACTCAACACTTCCCTGCAAACGGCCTGTGTTCAGGGTTGTGTCAGGGTCATGACCCTTCTCTGTCAGTACACCAACATTCAAGTTTGGTGTAAACAGACACTATTACTAACAGAAAACACGATTTGCAACTGATATTTATGTTTGTAAATCTATATGTACTGCACATCTATAAAAATAAGTTCCAAGACTGAAATCCCTTCCCTTCACAACAGTTTCTACTCGATACAAATTCTGCCAGGTGTATGCAGTGTTTTGTTTTTCTGATTAGATCTATGTCTCTCCAGCTGTTTTTCTGTTTTTTATTCCATAGAAACTTGAATCAGACAGAGATAACAGAAAGAAAACAAAATGGCTGTAAAAGTATATAAAACTAAAACAATAGGCAGTTGCAGCTTTGTTAAAAACAACCCATCTTTGTTACGAGTCTTAATCATAGAGAGCCCATCAGTAACTTTCCTCTGAAGCTCCGTTAAGGACACAGCTGGAGCTTCTCTCAGATTCGAGACGTGCACCTCGGGGTCGTAACTCTGCTCAAACCTCCAGCTCCTCCCACTTCTTTCTCAGCTCCTTATCTGTTGTTTAAGAGGATCTTTGTGAAGCTCCACTCTAATCTTCTGCTCCACGTATGCTCTCCCTGTCAGCGCTCTGTGACTTAAAAATAATTAATATTATCAATCTCTTTACAGGCATCTCTTTCCACCGGAAAATTATGCAAAAATACTTTTATCTTAAAAAGCTGTGGGGCAAGTGAGGGATCATAATTATCTTGTTCTGTGACTGTGTGAAAGGAATGTCCAGAACATTACAAATACTGAAGGTAAAATGGACAATAATGCAGGTGAGGATTTTTCCATTCTAGGTATACTACTGAAGGAGTAATATCATTTACAACCAATAAATCAATTTCATCAGAAAATTAAATCTTTTGCAGATGTTTTCTTGAAAAGGCATCTACAAAAATATCCCTGAGGCTCAAAAACCCAAGCTGTCCATAATTAAACTTGACTTTGAAACTCCACTCACTGCCTTCCTCTAGTGGTGACGTGTGTGTAATACAGTCAGTGATGGAGAGGATCTTTCTTTGCAGTAATGGCGCCACCTATCGAATGTTATAAGTTAATACAGCTTGCAAACTACAAAAAAAAAATACATTGTGGGGTGTCTTTGTGGGGTCCAGAGTGAACCCTACCCAAAGCTTCTGGGAAAGGCTCCAGTCAGTGGGACTACGTGGAAGATGAATGAATGAATTATTGGTGTCGTGTCCATCCTTTCTTTGTAGTATATATGGCATAATGATGTAAGGATTATTACTTTAGTGGGTAAATGTGCTTCTAAATTTGCAGCTGTTGTAAAGTCGTAAACTCACTAAAGGTCTTTTGTGCTTTCAGCAAATGTGCAAATGTCTAAAGTCAGGCTGGTTATTACAATATAGAAAGAAAAACACAAAATAAAAAAGCCCTTGAAAAGTCTTTTTATTAAAGTTACATTTGTGTCTTGGCTCTTACTTTGCTTGATTTTTATTTTGAAGCAAAAATCATTACCTGAAGCGTATTTTTGAGCCTCTCCGTCAGACTGAACACTACTGAACTGTAACAGCCGCTCTGGCCTCCGTCCCGATCTGGTGACCTCTTCAGCCGCACCATTCGGACAAACTACCCTTCAATTAACCTTTACGAAGATCTGCAAAGGTTCTTTCCACC
The DNA here is from genome assembly GCA_024349245.1 of Neodontobutis hainanensis. Lineage (NCBI taxonomy): Eukaryota > Metazoa > Chordata > Actinopteri > Gobiiformes > Odontobutidae > Neodontobutis > Neodontobutis hainanensis. The sequence continues at coordinate 603,869 of JALDNG010000036.1, forward strand.
ACACACTCAACTTCAAATCAACCCCACACTCTCGCACATTTCCCGACCCTTTAGCTGGCGTTCTTGTTGCTTCTCTTCTTCTTCTTCTTTGGGGCCTGCTTCGTTGACGATTCAGCAGTTTTTTTAGGCTCGGATTTTGACGGTGCTTCTTCAAAGTTCTGCTCAACTTCAAGAGGTTCGTCATCTTTTTTGGGGTCTTTAGGTTGAATCTCTTCAACTGCAGGAACTTCAACTTTAGCATCTTCTACTGCTGGAACTTCAACTTTGACCTTTTCGACGGCAGGAACTTCAACTTTGACCTCTTCGACGGCAGGAACTTCAACTTTGACCTCTTTGACGGCAGGAACTTCAACTTTGACCTCTTCGACGGCAGGAACTTCAACTTTGACCTCTTCGACGGCAGGAACTTCGACTTTGACCTCTTTGACGGCAGGAACTTCAACTTTGACCTCTTCGACGGCAGGAACTTCAACTTTGACCTTTTCGACGGCAGGAACTTCAACTTTGACCTTTTCGACGGCAGGAACTTCGACTTTGACCTCTTCAACTGCTAGAACTTCGACTTTGACCTCTTCGACGGCAGGAACTTCAACTTTCGGTTCATCTTCAATGACTGTCTCAGGCTCTACTTTTGCTTCTGTAATATCATTTCCAGGTTCTGGCGTCACTTCTGGAAGTTGCTCATTTTCTGGTTCAACTGTTTCCATTTTGACTTCTACCTTTGCTGCTTTGACTTGTTGAGTCTCTGTTGTTAAAGATTCTTCTTTGATGTCTTTTTGTTCCTGTTTCACGTCAGATTTTGTCTCATCCGTCTCTTTTTTGGTCTTGAACTGGGCTAATGCAGACGACACAAGGTCTTCCTCCAAGTCTACCTCAGCGGTTACTTCCTCAATAACCTCACTGTAAAGCAGTGACTCTGCGAACAGCTGGAGCTTGGCCTGTTCCTCTTTGAGTCGGGCCATGTCTTGGGTCAGAACTGGATCTTGGCATTGTATTGAGATTATTTCCTCAGCGCTCAGCTCAGGGACAGAGTTTTCGGTCTCAGAGGAATCCAGAGCAGCCTCGCCAAAGACTTTGCACGAGATGTCGGCGTTGGAGCGACGGACATCTTTGATTTTGTCGTACAGGATTTTCCGCTCGTCTTGAAGAGCGCGACACAGCTTCTCCAGTTTCTGGATCTTCAGCACAAACATGTCATATTCTTTCCCTTTCTCTGTTCGCTGCAGAAGAAAGATTAAGTCGAGAAGTTGACAACATGTATTGCAATTATAATAATAACATTTTTTCTACAATTTTGCTCTTTATTTTTATTACAATGCATCACAGCAGCTGCACATTGTTACTCTGTTAAACTAATGTTAAACTAATGTTCTAATTTTAAGGGCATCTGTCCAAAACTTAACATAAAACAGTGTAAATGCATTGTTTTCATTAGCCAGGGCCAAAGGATCCCTTTTTGTAAACTGGCCCGTGAGGTTAGTACTTACATCTTCATGAGGTGCATAGCTTTTGATGGACATTGTTTAATTCTGGCCAAATAGACAAGGTAGTCTTTAAAATTAGGATGGGAGGAAACATATTCAAAGCAATCATCCAATCTGGACAGCATTGGTTTTTTAGTCTCTTCTACAAACCTTAGACTGACCTGTGCCAGATATTCTCATGGATTCATATTATTCTGTTCTCATTTCTGTCCCACACTATTCAACACTGTGTGAGGTAGACAAGTATGACTCCTGAGGCCAAAGGCTCCGTAAGAGAGGCCAAGGCCTGACTAATGCCGGACTGACACCAAAAGGGAAATGATGGCTATATTCGGTTTTGTGCTGCTTTTGGCGTAAATCCAGGGAATGACTGGATTTCAATCAAAACAGATTTGGCCCCTTCTTTGAGATATATTTTACAAATAAATGGATATTTTTTCATGAAGACAAATGGAATTTTGACTTGTTGACTCGGTACCTCTTCGAGCATATCCGTCAGAGCCTTGTTGCAGTTCTCAAACCTGGTCTTCCACACATTAGACTCTTTCTCCATTTTCTTCATCTTCTCAGACATCTGCACAGAAAACATCACATCTTTTTAGTACATTACTTCCTTTTAAAAGCAACAATTTCACAAAGCAGCTTTAGCAATGTGTGTGCTAATTGTATCAGTCTTTGATGAGGAAGCACATGTCCTAAAACAATCCGTGTATAATTCTGTCTCCTCCGTGTGGTGTTATCTGTCGCTCTTTACACGTCCAGAAAAACACAGCCGTAACCCAGAGACCTAAAGAGAGCAGCTAAATATTGAGTCACTTGGGTTTTCTCCCACTCACTGACAGCACACACGTTCAGTCAGAGGTTAATGCTAAATAATGTTACACAATGTATGCATACTGTGTGTCTCTACTTACATTATCCATCTCTTTCTTGAAGCGTTGGAAGATCTCGTTGCTTTTGGCCAGAGTCCCCTGAAACTCGTCAAACTTCTGAGCGTAAAGGGTCAGCTGTGGAGAAAACTCAAAGGCGTTAGCCAAAGGTACGACTTCAGAAAGGCAACGTTAATGTTCGGAGTTTTGAATTAAAGTTGAGTGGTGCTCTTCAAACCAAACTCATTAAAACAATGTCCACTCGAGGGTTTAGTATTTTTTTCCAGAGCTCCTCTCTGAAGGGTTAGTTAAGATCTCAGCAGTTTTTTGTGTTCTATACCAACCTTCTTCCATCGGCTGTTCCCGTCACAGCAGGGGGCAATACTCTTTTATACTCTTTATATTAGACACTTGCAATAAAAATAACAACTAAGAAATTGTGTTTTTTCACATAAATCTTAAAAGCTCATTTGTAATTGTTTTTTTGATGCCAAAGTAAAGTTGCCTTAAGCCCAATTTCCAAAACTGTAAACTGTAAAATCCAACTTGAATCCACAGAGACCAGATAAATGTCTTTAGGCCAATGGACAAAATGGAGGTAAACAGTAGCTGTCTAAGTACTTAGATAAATAAAGCTGACAAATAAACTGAACTATGGTGAATCTTGGGTTTAAGGCATAAAGCAATGACATGCGGTTTGTAGCCAGCCTTTTGACCAACTGGAACCAATCGCACAATTTGTCTAAAATGGCTTTATGTGCTTCTTTCATTGGTGACATGCGTGTGTTAGTACACTGCCCCCAGAGATTGAATCAGAACCAAAGTTTTTAAAAAACATTTTAAAGAACAGTCAAGAATAATTAGGTTGGATGGCCAGACTAGTCGACTACAGCGGCTGCACAAGCTTTTAAAAGATTTCTCTAAATTAAGTTGAAACCAGTGAACACAACAGGTGACTAAACCCTAGGATTTTCTGACTGACTTTTGAAAGTGTAAATCAGTCCTACAGTGAGTATTCACCTGAGTTTGCATGACAGTCCCCTGCTCTCTGAGACTCTGAGCCTGCAGTTTCCACTCTGCAGCCTGAACCAGTAACTGGTTAAAGAGAACAGACAGAGACACACAGCGTCAAACACAGACAGAGCCAGCGTTACCTTCTTCTTCAAGGCCAGCTCCTGCTCCTTCATAGCGAAGCATTTCTTTGTTTTGTCAATAGCCTCCCTAAGCAGCTAGTGACAGAGACAATACACAGTCAGTCTGGGGCCATGTGTATGACACACACGACTACAAACCAGAGACAGAATAATCAAAAAACACATACCAATAATACTGAAATATTACACTATGCTACATATTATCTGCTCTTCTTCTTTGTACTTTATAATTATGAATGAAGTTCTCATTTGTTTGCTATTTCTTGTATTAATTGTCATATTATGTTGGAATAAAGACTGTCCATTGCACCACTGCAGAACCCTTCAGTCTTTACTGAACACTCAGACCTGAGACAGACTAATTGAATCCAGTCTGGTCTTGATGCAAAGTTGTCCTGATGGATCAGCTCTCGTGGTTTAAGGCCGGATGTAATCAGATCTCTGTGGAGGGATGTGTCCTTCTAAAGTCTAAAGGAGGCCTGAGATTTTATTTTGAAAATGTTCTGCAAAGACTTGTCTCAGTGAGACAAGCCTACAGTGAGTACACATAAGAGAAGGCAGTCTCCTGCATTCAGAGGAACAATTACGTTCACTTTTTCATATGCAACATGTACCTTATTTAACATTTTAACCCAAAAAAGTGTTACTTCAAAATCACAAAGTAACGTCAAAAGTCTGTGATGGTTAACTTATACCTTATATATAACATCTTACAATTGTGATTAGTTCTATAATAATCAAATGTAAGCACACGATTTTCATCAAAAGGCCTAATTATTACTCATTATTAGAAAGTTGAGTTTTAAGTCTAACTCACATATTCCTTCTCTCTCTTGTGTTTCTCTTCAGCCTCGGCGAGCAGAGTGCTGGCCTGAGCCAGTCGGGCCTCCGTCAGTTTCTGCTGGAGGTCGCGGTGTTTGTTGATTTTCTCCAAACTCTGGATAAAACAGAAGGATCACTGTTTAATCACAAAGTTACGATGTGTTTGTAAGTTTAAGACAACTCTATTTAAATCACTTCAGTGCAAAATGGTGAAATATGTCATCGGTTGACCTTTGACCTCACCTCTTCTCTCATCTCACACTGGCTCATGAGACTCTCCAGTTTCTCCGTCAGATTGTTGTTTTCGCGGCAGAGTTTTTCGTTGCGATTGTTGTGCTGCTCAATCTGAGTCTGGATCTCCGTCAGCATGGTCTGGAAGTGACTGGTCATCTCGTTCCTCTTCTCCTCTTCCTCTTTGCAGCGCTCGAGCGTCTCCTCCTGGAAACAGCACAAGAAGTCGATCAATGAAATACATATAAAGCAAAGCAGGAGCACTTTTCATTTTATATTGTGATTTATTTAGCTTTTTGGTTGGGTTTTGTGGAAGCCTGGGAAATAATGGATATAACTTTTCTGGAGATTTGTGCAAAGAGACGTTCTTTTGGCTACATTTGGCTTGAGCAGTGGATGTTCCTATGTTTTCTGAGTCGAATAAGTGTCTGGATCTAAATGTCTGATCATTGTATAAAGCCTGTTGATAAAGTTGTATTCTAAGATTAATATTTCAGTTAAGAGCAGTAAAGCAGACTTTTTGCAGATGTTAGAGTGGTTGAACAGAACAATGACCTGTTTAGGTATGTTATGACAAATGTAGCTAAAGAGATATGCTGAAGGATAGATGAAGGAAAAAAAAAGAGTCTTTTACCCTCATTAATGTGTATTGGACCTGGAGATCTCTGCACAGCGCCTCCAGTTTACTTCTGGCTGCGATGCTGTTGCGCTGTTCTCTCTGCAGCTGCTGCCGTTCATCGAGCAGACGACTGAACTTCTGCTGGAGGCGACCCATCTTCTGCTCATCACTGCGACGCAAGGCGGACTACGCAAACAGACAGAGATGTGTAAGAGGAAAGGGCTTCTCGTGTTTCTTAAACTAATAAAGAAAGGGTTCTACAGTACTATCCAGACTCTCACCATTTCAGCATATTTCATCAGCAGGTCCTGCACTTTCTGCTCCGGGGACGGCAGCTGGCTCAGACTCTGCATCACCAGGGACATCTCTGTGGAGGAAATACAGAGTCAGGATTACAAATGAGAGTGTATCTGTTATTGTGATGGAGGTTTAATCAACAAACCCTACCTTACAAAGAGAGGGTCAAGGTCAGTTTAGTTCTAAGTCTTAATGGAGAAGACGCTCTCAAGACGTTATTCAAGTGTCACTGAAGCTGAGGCGTGTTGTCATTAGTTCGAATAAAAAAGAAAGTACATCCTGTTTATCCAGAGGCACAAAGTCGGTGAGATGATCGAACTAGAACGGGGCTTGACGTCAGAAAACTGCCACCAGTCATTCTAGTGCAAAGCTAATAATCTATTTGCTTTAACATGTGTTGTTCTCAGGTTTATTTCTGTGCAATACAACCCACTGCCAACGTGAATTTAAACTCGACGTCACCAATTGTTCCAGGCAGAAGCAGGTTTAACTGGGACATTTACCTCAACAGGAAAACGGTTACAGCTGTTCGAGCTCATTCAAAAAGATCTCTCACTAAGATCACACAGTGGCTAGACTTTTTTGAGTTTCCAAAGCGAACTGTCAGATACGGGTTGTTTGTGTAAAATATGTCCCACCTGTCTCCATGGTAACGCAGTTGTCCTCTTCCTCCTTCTTTTTGTCCGTCTCTGCCTCGAGCCAAACCTGAATAAAGCCACACGTCTTTGTTCAAAAGGCTGTCGAGTGAAATAAAAACATTTTCAAAAGTGACTTGTGAATTGCTGATGGCTGCCATGTTGAATACGGTCTGAGACTTTTTATTGTTGACCACCTTCAGTCACCGAACGGCATTGTGTTCATTCAGCCTCAAAATTGGCCCCTTGAAAATGTTGTGTGTAAAGTTTAGCAAATGTACACCAGCAGCAACAGTGGCACTTGCATTTACAAATCCCACAAAAAATACCACGGCAAAATAAAACAAGCATTCTTTTTAACAAAGACAATTAGCATGCTGTTAATTCGTAAAAGTTTTGATAATGAATCCTTCTGTAAACTGTATACTTAAAGTAATAGCTGACATAAGTATCCTTAACTGTATAAACCCTGTCAGTGCATTTAAACAGGAGCTGAATGACATTTTCAACACACAAAAGTCAAAATTGTAAACTCGCAGGTAAAGGTTTCAAGTCACTGGAGGATTTTTCTATACTGAAAATGTAAAAAAACAGCACATGGTGGAGCCAGATTTAAGTTTAGGACCTGGGCTTCTCCATCAAAGACTGACAACCTGAGAATTGCATGAGCAGATTAGCACGCTCACTAAAGCTGCAAAAGCTACACGAGGCTAATTACAATGTCTCCATTGTAGCCATAAACATCATTTATATGCATTTTAAGGAAACTAAGCCACATACAATGCTTTGGGATTATACAACAATATGTAAAGGGTATAACATATATAAATACTATTTTTGTTAGGGTGTGTATGAAGATAAACCAACTATATCAGCTGTAAGATTTAGAAGAATATAAGCAGAAGGCATGTTGTCTAAAAACCATAAACCACAGAACGCTCAGTACCTGCCCCTCCGGGACGCTGGAGGCTTTGCTGTAGCTGCTCACGATGTCGTCCAGTCGTCTCCTGAACTCTTCCATGGGGTCAGAGGAGGCGCAGGCGGCAGATTGGACTGAGACCTCCCCATCCATCAGCAGAGAGGAGTCTGTGACGTCCGGCTGTGACGGGACGACTACCTCAGAGGCTTTGACTGATGTCTCCATGATCTGAGGACGGAGGTTACAGGTGAGAGCTAAATTAAGACTCAAAATGAGGTTCATTTTGTGACATATTGGAAGTATCTGCATCATGATCCAATCAGATTACAGGTCTTTGTAGAGGCCTTTGTTTATTTACTAAGGGCCACACACTGGTCTGAGAGATTCCTGTGAAGAGTCAAAGGTACTGCAAACATCTTTTATGAAGGCAGTATATAAAAAAAGATCTGGACTGGACAAGTCTGACAGGATATGTTTGATACATTAGTAAAGCGACCATGTAACTATGGCTGTATTTGATGAATATTAAAGGGAGTGAGAACCCAAATGGTCTGTATTTTTATACTGTGCTGCTTCACCTGACTGCCACAGCTATGCACCAAGTTCCTGAAAGACAAAAAACACAGTGGAGCCTTTCACATTCGTACTGGAAACACCCTGACACAAAAGAAAGGCTGATACTTTAGGGGACTAGCTCCTGAACTTCAGTGGGTCAATCATTTTTTTAGTAATAGGTGATTCGTTAAAAATGGCTTTTTGCAGTGATAGTTACGTTTCAACGAAGAGAACAGAAGCTCATCTAAAAGACAACAGGACACTCGTAAAAGTATTCTCTTCTTTCACTGACTTCTCCTTTGATTCCATCCTTCACATGATGTTAGCTGAACAGTCGTTGATCGGCTCAGTTCAGAGGTGACATGCCGTTCTCTTTTCTGCTCAGTTATAATTATCATCTGAAGTAGCAGCTGTCACTAAGAGCTATTCTGAGAGCCCCGTAAAAGGTCAGCGTGGCGCCCCCCCCCCACCTCCAGGCCTCCAGCCATCAAACCTGCGCGGCTGTAAAGAAACCCCTACAGGGAAGAATTAAGCTCCTCCCACTTCCTTCCTAAACTTAAGAGAACCACATCAACAACAACAGGCGGTAATAAAATCTGCAGAAGTGATGTTTAGAGCATGTAAACATGATAAAGTATAGGCTTAAACTACTGTATGTCTCCCACAAATATGTTATAGCTTGATTTCAGGTGGTTCATTTGGGATTTTAAAATAGTAGAGCCAAGTTTATGAGTTTATATGCTGTAATAAATTTAATAAATCTCATGGAGTTTATGAAAATGGATATATTAGACTAAAGCATTTAATACAACATAAAAACAATATTACATTGGTTGATAATAATAGAGTATAAATGAATTAGTGTTTGAGTTAACTGGTTGTTAAGGACACCGTATTGTTTTTTTCTGTGACAACCAATCAGAGAGGACGAACAGATCTGTGTCAGGAGAGTGTTTGTGTCTAAACACAGCAGAAGTTATTGATATTGTTATCAGAGGAAATACTCAAAGTACAAAAATTCCAGGCATAAGTTCCAGAAAAAGGCTAATTTAAAGCAGAATCTTCAAATGTCAAATATAGTTCATGTGTTTTATGGTGTGTTCTTAGTGCTGGCAGTGAAGGCAACATTAGGCACTGGAAAAGCAACATCCCTGTAAGATTCAGCAGCACATTCACTTTTCTATCTTAATAATACTTTTTAATAACTCTTATTCAGCAAAAAAAAATAGAGGATGAGGTGAGTCTAGCATTTGCTTTGTCAAAGTGTATTTGGATTTGTCAGTTCCTATCTGTCGGGTTCTTTCTGTGCATTAACCCTTAAAAAAAGACCAAACCACATGGGACTTTTGAGCCTCCATTAAAGAAAAATATATCCATTCAGGAAAGACTGTCATCTCAAAAAGCACATTTTACCACTCAGTTAAGTTCATTTTAAACATGAAAAGGATCAAGAAACATCGATAAAACCCTCAAGTTCCAACTGTCCAAAAAGAACCAGGAAGTAGTTAGAACTAGTATAACATTAAAACACTTGTAATTATGCATTCATTTAAAATTGGCATGTCAGGCACTCAAACCCCCAAACAAGCTCTTTTGGGATCTTTCACAGATGAATTTTACTCCTTCCAGAAAACTCCACAGCCATAAAATGATAAATTATAAAAATACTCTAGACTCAAAGCAAAGACATCTCTATCCTAAAATCAGATTGGATGAACTAATTGTTCTGAAAATGCTCTTAAACCTCTGTAAAGCTGACACATTGTCCTGTGACTCTGCAGAACAAGCAATGGCGGCCATTTTGAAAACACTATCTTAAAGACGCTTTGTCTTAATTCGACAACTTAAATTTACTTTTTTGTGTCAGAAGCAGATTATTTGGACAAAACAATCTTTTTTTCTATATTTAGGCAAGATTCTGAGCAAATTGGAGGCCTGGTTATGTAAAAAGAATGATGTTTAAAGTGTAAAAATAAAAGATAAGTGACTCTTAAAAGAAGTCAATGTTGATTACAGACAGAAAACAAAGCCTTGAGGTAAGTCAATCTTAGTTAGAGCGTTGTGAGAGTGTCTTACCGTATCAGTGGAGAGCAGAGGAATGACAGAGGGACAGGGAGAAAATGGGGGAGGGTCCCGACGACAGCTGACCCCCAAAATAACTCAGACGGGTCACTCTCTCAGGCCACGGTAAAAACCAACAACATATAGAGCTTTATGGGACGTTTAGGTTAAACAACAGCTGGGGTCAGACGTGTAATAACGTAATGTAATGGTAATAACTACATTTAAAAGAGCTCAGAGATGGATAGTATTTATGTGTTTGAGCGCTCACAAACGCTCAAACACATAAATATGTAAGTGTCAAAGACATTTGGGTCAAAGTTTAGTTTAGTGTCCTGCCCCTTCGGCAGGACACTAAACCAAACTTTGACCCAAATGTCTGTCATTAGACGATGTTCTCAATCTGCCGAGCAACTCTTTAACGTCTGCAGAGTCACTAAGCAACAACGTGAACGTGTAAACCTCACTTCCACTCACAGAAGTAGGGTGCATGAGGAAAAGGAAGTGTGTTTGTCCCGCAGCAGGAGGCATTAACCGAGGCGCCCCTGAGGTGAGAGGGCCTGAGACAGATGAAGCTCAGTGTTCAAGGAAAACAATAATGCTTCCGGTGTCCTTATAGCTGTGAATGCAGAAATGCAAGAGTTTCTGTGAGGCTGCTTTTGTGTGTGTAGTGCTTTTTTACCATTACTTTTCCCTGTGGCGCTGTTAGAGAAGAGCTGTGTGTAACGCTTGGCGCAGCACAAATAGTGACAGTGATAAACTCATTCGATTGTTTGGGTCACATCAGTAAAACTTTTTAACATTATATGGTCCATTAGCTTTGTGTTATGAAAGTTACTTGTGCTGTGTCAACCTCACATTTTATTTCCCATATCGCCAAAGTTTTTAAGGTTGTGCCCTCCTTTTACAGAAACGGTGGCCATCGATTTACTAAAACTGACAGATATCTCAGTGTCCAGTTAAAAACCTTTCAAACAGGGAAGACACTTACTGAAAAATCATTTAACATTTATGGGTCATAAATAAGTTTAATGAAAATGTAATGATAGGCACCATGGTTTTTATATTAACTGTCACACGGTAATTGCTCTTTATATAGGCTATTACCTACAATTATATACAACTGAAGAAGATTCAAGAGAATTTTTAGAAGTTCATGTCATTTATTGTCCAGTAGGGGGCAGCAGAAGACACTAGACTTTCTCACAGCTCCTCAGTAGAAATAGATCATGCTGCTGATCATGATCATGAGTGTGTGCTCCCTGATTGGTCATGTCCGACATGTGAAGAGACTAAGTCGTACCTGTGTTATGAATGAGACATGATGGAAATGAGAACGTTTCCCTCTTGGATTCACGCAGGATTAATGCAAGATCTGGCTTCTTGTTTTCCAGTTTCTGCCGGTTTTAAAGATTGCATGGGTCAAACTGTCAAAGTGAAGTCAGATAAAGCAGTTTTTTTCTGTCACATTCTTATTCCAAAGATATATCCTGTTTGTAGGTCCCAAAACAGTTCTGCATTGGTCTTGGATGTGGCCAAATGAGCTTTTGGCTCGTTTAAGTTTGAACAGATATCAGTCCTTGTGGCTAAGTCAGCTCTTGGTCCACGGAGTGTTCACATGGGACTTTCCAGCTCAGGACCAAACAAAACCAGAGACTGAGCTTTTCTTACAAATGTGTGGATAAGGGCTTGACTTGATTTGACTGAATCTAAATGAACTCTACATGAGCCTGCACCAAACCTCCACTGTTTTACTGCAATAGTATCTGTTCTTTCTGCTCATGTCGGACAAGTTTTAATTTTTTGTGTGTCTTGTGTCTTGTGGTGTGCCAAAAACACACCACAGCTCTTTTAAATAATGCATTAAAATTGCATGTAACATTTTTTTTATAATGCAAAAGAAATAGTTATAATAAAATTGTTTTTGATTCCAAAAACGGTAAATGAAAATGGACAAAAATGTATATATATATTTTTTATTTTTTGTATTTTATTTAAAAAAATTTTTTGTGGTTTAAATTACTAAATAATTAAATAAATCTGATTTATGAATAAATGTTGAATCTTTGTATCAGACTTGGAAAAAGAGTTGGTTCTTTTTCTCAGAGACAGGATGTTCCTAAGGTTCACAATACGCTGCAGATGAAAAGCTCTTCAGACGTTAGCTTTTTTTTAATCAAAAATACCTCTAGTCTTAGACCAAAACCTAAAACTTTGTGAACTAGTTTCTCTGTAATGTTCTTCTTGAGTAAATTCACACCTTTGTCATTTCTTTTGCAGGTTTTTAAAAAGTGCTCCCACAGATATTCTTTAAATGAAGCTTGTTGTTGAGCAGGATAATGAGCGTTTATGTAAAGGCCTGTCTGTGGAGGAGCATTGATTAGACTGGGTTGTTTTTGTTTAGCTCCTCCTTAAATCGATGCTCAGATGAATGTTTGAAGAGTGGGTTAACGTTTTGATTAGTCTTGAAGCTCACATTTGGAGTTTACAACGGTCACAAAATCAAGGATGACATCTAAAGTCATCAGGCAGTTCAATTATCTTCTTGGTCTTCCCAAGTGTAGCTGGTCTCTAGCATTAATGGCACTTAAATACAGTCGGAGGAAGAAGTATAGATACATCTCTAGTGCAAGTTGATGCATAGTTTTGTCCCACGTTTTTACAAACACTGACCTCCGTGAGTCTGGACCTGGTCTAAGACCGGACTAACACTGACCTCCATGAGTCTGGACCTGGTCTAAGACTGGACCTGGTCTAAGACTGGACTAACTCTGTCTCCTTCACCAAACACTGACCTTCGTGAGTCTGGACCTGGTCTAAGACTGGACTAACTCTGTCTCCTTCACCAAACACTGACCTTCGTGAGTCTGGACCTGGTCTAAGACTGGACTAACTCTGTCTCCTTCAAACACTGACCTCCGTGAGTCTGGACCTGGTCTAAGACTGGACTAACTCTGTCTCCTTCAAACACTGACCTCCGTGAGTCTGGACCTGGTCTAAGACTGGACTAACTCTGTCTCCTTCAAACACTGACCTCCGTGAGTCTGGACCTGGTCTAAGTCTGGACCTGGTCTAAGACTGGACTAACTCTGTCTCCTTCAAACACTGACCTCCGTGAGTCTGGACCTGGTCTAAGACTGGACTAACTCTGTCTCCTTCAAACACTGACCTCCGTGAGTCTGGACCTGGTCTAAGACTGGACTAACTCTGTCTCCTTCAAACACTGACCTCCGTGAGTCTGGACCTGGTCTAAGACCGGACTAACACTGACCTCCGTGAGTCTGGACCTGGTCTAAGACCGGACTAACACTGACCTCCGTGAGTCTGGACCTGGTCTAAGACCGGACTAACACTGACCTCCGTGAGTCTGGACCTGGTGACTGAGATTTAAATTTTATTCAGACACTTGCGTTATTTGAGCTCTTGGTCTTTATGTCTGAGACAGAGACAACCCCAAAATAAAGGAGCAGACGAGAACCAGATAAGACCGAGACATTTTGGGATTGAGTCTCTGATAAGACCAATACCTTTAAAAAAAAATAATAATAATTTCTAGACCGAGAGTTGTCTCGAGTTCTAAAAACACTTTATCAAATCTATCTGTCGAGGGGTTTACTGTATGACTTTTATTGTATCTTATTGTTTCAGTTGTAGATGATGAATATTTATGGTAAACTGAAATCCACAGATGAACCTGTGACAAAGGTGTGTATGTGTCATTTATTCAGTCTCAGCTCAGTCTCAGGTTTAAAGCAGAGACTGGGACAGACCTGAAACTGTCCCAACCCTTTCATTTATCACCTATTTAACTTTGATTACATCAGAATTATCTAAGATAATAATATAAATACACTTATTTCCTGCTCTAAAGACTGTTTGACAGAGAACCCCCCAGTGAGACGCTGGTTTCAGAGTGCATTACGGACAGGCTGAGTGATGGGAGCTGCTGGTGTTTAATTAAAACGTTGGCTGCCTCGTTGGCCTCGCTGCCTCTTGTCTCGCTCTTCTTTTGTTTGTGCCAAATTTGTGAGCACAATGGGAGCCGCGGTGAGCACTTGTAGTTTTTAATAAAGTCCAATCAGCTCCTGCGGTGCTTCGATAACGTCGCTTCACGGATTGATTACTGGATGTTCTTTTGTTTCAAAGTGAGACAAAAGAGACAAAGCTGATGAATTTTAGAGAGAATACTGGTAAAGGTGTGACAAAACTTCAGAAATGGCTCATTGGAAGCTCTGTCTCTTTGTTACGCACAGAAGAAATAAAAACTCACTGGAGAGCTTCTTTGAAAAGGAGGAAAGAACCAATGATGACATGAAAGAAGTGCTGGCCTTTAACAAGCAATAAACTGCTTTTTATTGAAAATGACCTTTGCCTTAAAAATAGTTTTAAACCTGGCAATCTCTGGGATTAAGGCCAAGGCAGAATATTCCAAGATCACTAAAAAGGCACTAAAATACTGCTGTAATTTCCTACATTAATCTGTGAATATGAATTAAAGTAGGATAAGAGGTTGTCTTTTGAACGCCTAATGAAGGTTAGATGATTGTTTTTCGTTCGGTTCTTTGATGGAAGTTGCAGGTGAGTGGTGAGCCAAGGAGAAGGAAGTGGCTGGAGGGATAAAGCCACATGGAAAGGAGAAGATGGAGTCCGGGCGATGGCTGCTGAGACACGTAGAAAAAAAAAATGAAAAAATCCAGAATATTTTCAATAGTAGCAATAACGCTAAAAAAAAAACTAACAATAGGAGGCCGTAGACATGTTACCACTGAAGTAGGATTGACAAACTCACGAGGAGTGGAAGCTGGACCAGAGTTTGATGAAAAAGGCTCACAGGTGTTGAGTAATCAGCAGGATAAGTTAGGCTTGTCCTTGGAAAAAATTTAGAAATCTTTGATGCTTGAATTTTTATTTTAGAGTTTTCCCAGGAAAGCTGTTACTCTGGCTGTTGTGTTGAGGTTTAGCTGGAGTCCTCGTGAGCCTCTTCGATGTTGAGCAGCTGCAGGGCGTCACGAGAGACGGTGTACTCGGCCATGTTGGTAATGCCAGAAATAACACAGCAACTCGGATCGCTTCAAAAGATGTCCATGTGGCATGCCTCGGTCTGTTGCTCGACTACGTCATCATAAAACTCTACGTTGTGGTTACGCCGTTAAAATCTCCGACGGCAAAGATTCGGTCATCGACAACTTCAAGGCCAAAGTAGCTGAGAGGGGTCAGCACTGAGGCCACTTGGCGCCAGGCGTTCGTTTGGAAGTTGTAGGCCAACCTGTGGGAAGGACATTGGGTTATCACCAATATACGATCAACATTATCTGTAAGCTTTTAGAATGGCTAACTCTGCACCCCCACATTAGCATTAGCATTAGCATTAGTATTAGCATTAGCATTAGCATTAGTGCTTACTGTGTAGACATGGTTAGCGTAGACAAGTGCTGTGGGTAGTTTTTGACATCATCTGATGGACATCTTGTACTGTATAGAATAAAATCAGATTAATTATGAAAAGGGTTGATGTGGGGATGGTCATCCAACCACTTATCACCATGGTAACAAAGTATTAATAGTAATAATTCATCAAACTTCCTCACATTTGTAGTTACAGTATATCTTGAGGTTTGGTTTTAGGTGGTCATCTTTTTAAAGCACAATTAACATCTGTCAACAATTTTCTTGAATTTGACATATGGATTGTGTAAATCGGTGAACTGAGGCTTGTCATTTATTCTTTACATAGCCCTGTTTTCAAAGCCCAAATCCATATTAGTGGTCCTAATTTGACAAAGACACTCAAGTTTGGTTTGACTGATGTCACCTTTAGCAAATAATAAAATAAATACAAAACTGACGATTTATAAAAACAAAGTTATCTGCTTTTGCAAATGAACTCTTCAAATGTAAAGCAAGTGTTTTATTAATAGAAATGTAGACAAGAGCATGGACGGTTGCAACACTGCATTGCATTTAATAAAACCTTAATGTTGGACATACAGTATATTTAAACATGTATCTCTCTTCCCAGTGGGACATATCAAAAGGGCAATAAATCAAATAACACACCTGGCAACATGAAACAAAAGTAATTGAACCAAATAAACCGTGTTGTGTAATTCCACACTGTAGGGCTCAGTTTGTTCTCACTGGCTCCGTTCACTGGGATCTAAAGCATACATTGAGTTATTTTGAGAAATATTGTTATTTATTTATTTTGGAAGTAAGACAGGAATGCTCTGACAGAGCAGTAGAGTCTGACTCTGCTGCAGCTCATTCATATTTCATCAGACATTACACTTACATGAACACAGCTGATCCTACTGTTCCTGATGTCTGTAATCCAAACACATCTGCACCATTACCTCTATCGCTCACTTCAGTTACTCTAATGCTATGCCTTTGCTCAATAACAGCGTGTATTCAGGTCGTATGGACAGCGTTCACCATAAATGACTCTTTAACTCTGTGTGGACATTTTACTGATGTAACATAGAAAAGGCTGCAGCGTTCGTACCATTAAAAGCAATACTTTTCATGATTAATGACAATAAAGTAACCATTAACCTGGATTGAGACAGACTCGTTGAGCACAACCTTGAAATGAATCTTCTTTTGTAAATGCAAATGTGTAATGCTTTTAAAAGCCTCTTAAGGCCTCACAGGAAAAACAAGACGATAGGGCTTTTTGGATTTGAAGCTCTTCTGCGACTTTTATTTAGAGTTATTTTAGTTCCTAATGCGATTATATCTATAAACCTGTCTACAGCGGATGTTAGCGAACCAGAAAACAAAGTATTTTCATTTTGCGTTTTGTTTTTGCTTTTTTATTAGGCATTATTAGTTTGTTTAAAAAAATTAAATTAGTATTATTCAAGAAAAACAAACTGGAGGAAAAGATAGCATCACTCTTAATGTCATTTATTGAACCAAACAGTCAACGGCTTAAACACTTCCAGCTTTCATTTGTGTAAACAGGAGACTGGGTTAAACTCGATCCGTAAAGAGAGTCAGACTGAGTGAGCCGCGGGTTAGCAGCCCATCCAAGTGGAGCGTTGGTTCAGTCGAGGCTCAGTGAGAACTCCAACGTCCCTGGAGGAAGTGTCGAGGAGACAAGTGAAGAAAGTCTCAGTTTTAATGGAGCAGAAGAATAAAAGTGAGAATAATTCAACGAGAGACTGAACTGTGAGGCACGTACTGCTCGACGGTTGCATTCAGTGAGTTTTTATGTCACAAAGTCCATTAAGGTGCATAACAGAGCACCTAGTACATTCATGCATTCAATCGTTCAAATCCTACTTCGTCTCCAATCAGTCATTTCTCTTGAAAAAGTAACACTGTGGGTTAATATAAAGCCACTCCTGATGCTCAGGTGGATCTTCAGGATGGAGTTTTTCTTTAGGTAAAAATTAAGCTGCAATAAAGTCTACATTTGTACTATTTATAGTGTTCCTTCTGCGCTGGAGTCTGTTCACTTTGACGACAGAATGCAGAACATGAAAACTGTTTCAGCTTTTCTCACTAATGTCCGAGGTTTCATTCATTTTGTTACAATATTGGAAACTGTTTTTGAGGTTTGTACTGCTTTTACAAACACACAAAAGAAAGCCTTATGTGATCAGGTTAGTTTATAAAGCATGAGAAAAGCGAGATTTTTGGAGAAAGTCTATTGGTGACGACCTGCTGTCAGAGTTTTAGCAGCTCTGTGGACACTCTCTGCACTAAATATTTAATAAGACCACAGCTGAGTTACAGAAAAGTGGGGAAAGTACAGTGTGAGTTTGAGAAGAAGTGTTGTGATGCAATCCTGTCAAAATGTAAGGTGATTCTATCAGGTGTGCTTATAGTTTAATAAAGAAAAGAAAAAGTGAAGTATTCAGAAAGTGATGAAATAGAAGGAAAATCATCTTGTTTTTAGAGATCGAGAGATATTAATGAGAAGAGATATTAATGTTTAAACGTATTATTTACTGTGAAAACTGAAGTAATGATGCTCTAAAGGTTTTGTTTGTCTGTGTGTAAATATTCACAGATTGAAGTCACTTTACAGATGGTCACAGCACAAGGAGGGCGGGGCTTATAGGGCATTATCTCTATAAGCCCCGCCCTCCTCGTACTGTGGCTCTTTACTTCACTGTTGTCGGCACGACTAGTGTTGCTACAAAAAGAAAAATATATGGTAGTGATAATAGTGAGGTTGGCAAGAATAAAGATTATATATAACAAAATATATATTTAATGATAAGGAAATGACAGGAATAATAGAATAATGTTTTCTTCAGTTTTGTGACTGTAACGTGTGTCACTCGGTAACTGTGTTTTGTTTTTTTATGATTTATTTCTGATTTCAATGTTAAAATGGGTAGAAACACCCTTTTGGTCAATGTAAGCTTTGTTTTATTGAAAATATTGCATTCTTTCTTTTTTGACCAAAATAAACTAAAACTAACTAAAAACCTACTAATCTTTGCTGGCTCTTGTCTTGAATACATTTATTCTATGCAGTAAAGGGTCTTTTATTGGATAATGCAACTGTTTTATTATCAAACCTGAAAAGTGGACTAAATGAAGGTCGGTACAGGAGCAGGGACAGATATTGAGCTGAATTTGTGATGTTGGTGAAGCTTTCTCCACTTCTTCTCCAGTTTTCTGTTAAACGTTCAGTGAAGATCAATGTTAGTCTCTACGGCTGTAATTTGCCCAAATCCAAGTCTCTGGGCTGAATGGCTGTGGCACCAAAGCTTGGAAAATCAAAGGGTTGGGCCTTACCGTATTTAAAGTTCAGGAGGAGGACCACACGCCTCAAACCCGCCTCTTCCTGTTGTAGGCCCATACATAGCATCTGGTGTCATCCATTTATTATTCTTGTCTCTTATGCCCCGCCTCCTTTACATCAGTCAGTCTTTATTTGTAGTAACAGTTTTACCATGTGACCCAAACTTTATTGGTAACAAAAATGTAATTTTCTCTTTGGCAACATATCAACAAGACAGCTCCGGACAAGGAGACCGCTGACAGAAAACTGAAAACCGAAAACACTTCCATAAAGAGGAATTACAACATCAGGTCAGAGCCGTTCGAGTAAAACACAAGGATCTAATGAAGAGCTCCCTAGAAAACCAGCCCTCGTCTCGAGCCGTTATGAAGATAGGCGTTGGTGGAACAGGTTAGTTTGCCGTATTCTACCTTTAAGTGTAATTTGTCCTTGCTTTGATTGTGTTTTTTAGATTTTTCCCCAGAGAGTGCTCGAAGAGAAGAGCCGGTGGACTCAGGGTTAATTCATTCTGGTAAATGCAGAGCAGGATGTGGACAACAATGAGGGTCCTTCTCATCTTTGTGTGCTCGAGCTCAGGAACAGCAGCTCTCCAGATGTGTCCTCATCAGACTGTCTGGTAACTTTTTTTTTCTTTCTTTGCTTGAAATGAATGCCTGACAGGAATTTTCTTCCCTGTCAGGCATTTTATAGGGTTAACATTATTCAACATTGTTCATTATCTTTGTATTTAAATGACCTGTAAGCATGTTTTATTCAAGCCGTACTCTTTCCATCCAGTCCTTGAGCAGAGCAGCGGCCCACAGCTCGACAGCAAACTCACAAACCAACTGCAGACTCACTCTTGGAGAAAGGTTGGAGAGGAATAACACTGGACAGAGTCAGTGGAGTTGGAGGGAGGTGGGGACTGGCAGAAACAATGGAGGCGATGGTGTCATGGTATCTTTGCAGAATGGGCGGCTAACTAATGCACACTGCTATCCACAAGTGCCTGAACTCATTTCTAGGAAGACCTGGATGTATGTGTTGTTGTTTTTGAAATATATAACACATGAAGGTGAATAACGATGATTATGTGGTTGCCATGGCAGCTGTCAGTGGGAGGAAACATAGGAGACCAGGTTTCTGTGGATAGAACAGGGAAATATGTACAGCCTTGTGTCGACTACAGCAGCTCAGAACGCCTGTTTTCGGTTTCTAAAGGGTTTCATGAAATTGTACTTTACCATCTTGGTCACTTCTCGTCTTACAGCTCAGAGACAAGACGACTTGTTTTACTATTTACTTCGTTATGCGTTAGTTTGTACAGTTCCACTCGATGGAAGCAAAGCTATTGTGTTGCTTTGTCAGTGTATCTCCCAAACTGCAGCTTGTCTATAAAACTCTTGGTAATATTCTTTATTTATGTAGATACAAAGAAAAAAGTGAAATGGGGACAGGAAGTGTGTCAAGTGGTTGGTTAGCTAAGAATATAATTATATAAAATAATGCTAAATAAATAAATAAACAGGTGGATGAAAGGAAATAAAAATGGAGGGAATTATCATAACCATTCTATAAAAGTGAGTTTAAAGAAGTGCTTTTAAAGATGATTCTGCCAGCCTTATTTTTATTAGGATCTAAGGCTGTGTGGACGAGGCCTAAACAATTGCTCAGTAAAATCTTAAAAATGCAAGAGAAGCTCAAGCATGAACCAGTGAGAAGCCTCTAGATGTTTCCAGTCTATAATGGTCCCCAATAAAGTTTAACATTAAAAATAATACAAATAATTACATATGCATGGGTTAAGTTTAAAGATTAAAGTACTAAAGGTGTCGCATTAATCTTTGTTGAGGACAAAGAAGTCTGGCCCATGGCACCTGGGAACCACTTTAAACTTTACACTTTATGTGTAAATGTTGGCCCAAACCAATCAAAGTCTGAGGGCTATAATCAGCTGTGACCGTCTTATCACAGGATCAACAGAGGTGTCCAGTAATTGTCCTACTGTTGATGTTCAGATAAAGGTCTGTGATTGCACTGCTGCGCTCTGATTCATCTTTCTTCAGACAAAACTCTTCTGTCTCCGGGCTGCGTTACGTCATGGAGTTTTGAAGGTTGGGCAGAGATGGTACAACTGAAAGAAAAGTAGGGCGTAATCAAAAGAGTTATTTTATTTAGTTAAGTTATTTATTATTTTGAGGCAATTATTAACCATAACGCAACAAGCTTATCTACCATCAGAGGGCGCTGTCCAAGGAAAGCCTTGTTAAGGAGTCAATTAATGCTCAATTTGTGACGTAATGAAATTATGACATAAAACTTTTAAATTCCCCTCAAAACTCTGTGAACCTTGTCCGTTACATCCAACTAGTCTGGTCTTACCTTAAACGTCTGTCTCTGAGTGAAGCGTTGGACTGATGTGTTCCTACAACCATCTTCATCGTGTGAAGGATAATAGCCTAACGTAGGTGAGGTCTTAAGGTCAGAGCATTCCTAGTATAAAATGGTATTAGTCGTTCCGCGTTTAGTGTGGTTTCTTTTTGTTGTACTCACGCTCTCTGCTCTTAAGAAGCCGAGACGTCACGATAATCGAGGGTTTCTTCTTGTAACGCTCTTCCTATTTTTTGTTTGTTTATGCTTTTTGGATCCATGTGGCCTTCACGTTCGAACTGAACAGCTCCAGAGTTCAGTTGGAAGCAAACTGAGACCCACCTTTTAAAGTTTGTTGTGCGCAGATGGTTGCCTTCACACATTCCCAGGTGAACAACACTTCCAGAGCAACTGCCCCAGGGTTTCACGGCCAGTGTGAACACATTCTTCTTATACTTGTTTTACAACCTTTTGCTTCTCCAAATCCCAAACTTTATTCAAAAAATGAATCTCCCACACACAGCTATTGAGGTCAGAGAGGATTTGTACAAGAAACAACTGCACTAATTTTACCAGACAATTAATTTGGAGCAGAAAACGCATTTAATTCAGAACAAATCACTTCTTATGTAACCTCAGCAATAGTGTCTCCATTCGTTTTCCTCTGCATTCATTAAGGGCTGTAATTATTGCTTTATTTAGCAGCGTTTCCTCTTGCCCTCCTGCGTCTGTCGCGCTGAGATTAAAGACGCGGGTTGTGTCGAACGCGGCAGGCTGTCGGCCCGCGGAGACACATCCGTTAACGTTAGACTCTGTTAATCTGCGGTAATGACGGATCACAACATGGCTCAGGGCTTTGAGTTTGTACAAAGTGAAGGAGGGGATTTAGAGGAAGTTAAATGTAAAACTATTAACAAAAATGTTAAATATGGATCAACAGTGGCAGAGTGGTTGGTGTCCTTCTGGCTTCCTCTGACCCTCAGCTCTGCCACTAACTGACTCTTGTCCAGGGTGCACCCCACCGAAGGTCTACAGTTACTGGGATAGTCCCAAAACCCCTAACGGAAATGAGCGGATGGAGGGATGAATGAACAGTTTACTATAAATCTGGGACATCAGGTTAACGCGTCAGAAGTGACCAAAGTCTTTCTCTGCGTCTTCATTAAATAATAAAAGATGAGTACAACCTGGACAATGGCCAGTTCGTCGCAGGGCTAACATTTAGAGACAGACAGTGACAGACAAACATTCACTCTCACATTCATTCACTAGGGACACTTTAGAGTTGCACCTGTACATGCTTGTGTTTGGACGGTGGGAGGAACCGGAGTACCTGGAGATAGCTCACAGTAACACGTGGAGGACATGCAGACTCCTCACGGAGAACTTTTATATGAAAAGTTCAATAGACCCTGGTTTGATTTGGCAAAAAGAGGTCTCAGTCTCAGTCTGGACCAAATCAAAGCAAGACCTGTTTTGTTGAAACTAACTCTGGCATGAGTCTGGACTTTGACACTAAAAACACAACGCCATGACCAATAAAACAAAGATAAGCAAAAGGGGAAAGGGAAACGGACTGTGTTGTTTAAGAGTTTATATAACGGTATTTTTTAGCTGGTCCTCGGAATAAAAGCAGGTCTCTTAAGGGCAATATTCCATTTCTTATAATCTTTGGGTTAAAAAACTGTAAAATGAACCTCTAAAGTGACAACAAGTTCACAGACTGCTAAGTCAGTTAGTATAAATATATAAAGAACTGATAATTGTAAGTGTGGTATTATTTAGTAACTTTATATCGACACATGCATCAAATCCCACTCATTGTACAGCCATAAAGTTATAAAATTCAATATGTCTCTACATTAGAGAGTCCAGCCAAAATGACCGTTGAACGATGAACTAATGGATCAAGCTCTCAGGAGGATGTCAGATTCATTTCAGTGTTAGTTCCATTCCTCGGCTGGTTGTCAGGTGTGACTTCTCGACTCTTTTTTTTCAGATTGGTTTGATATTCTTCGATACGCCTGCTGCTCTCATTATCCTGGCCTCACCCAGCGGGCACAATCAGACGAGTGGAGACCAACTCTGAGAAAGAAAACATTCCCTCGAAGAGGACTTGTTTTAAAAGCTTCAGGAGGTATAGCTTTTTTGTGGCTCTAAATGACTGGAGATCTCTATAAATGAAGTGCAACTTTTTGGAATAGACGTCAATGATAGACGCCCTGAATAAAAAGTCACTTGATAGTAATGATAACCTGTATTAGGTTCAGATCACAGAGAGATGTAGAGAACTGAATGAAAATCAAGCAAAGGGTGTCTTTGTTTTCAGGAAAAAACAATAAATGTAAAAGAAACAAATACACCTCCAGAGCAGTTTCCTCTGGGTTTGTTCAGGTGTGGAATTGTAATGTCCTTTTTAGATATCAGAAAGAGACATACCTGCTGTTTCCTTTTCAAAGCTACAGGTTGTCAAATAGTAGATTTCATTAACATTTATCTAAATCACAACCTCAGTTTTCGAGGCAATATGTCTAAGCATTATATGAAATTTTTATGTATTTTCCCTTCATTGCTTTTGTCCCAACTCAAAAAATGGCCTTGGTGTGTTCTGTTGAACTGGCCTTCACGACTAAACCTCATCAGAGCCAAAGGAAGGCGCTGTTCAACAGGAATTCACAGAAGGACAAGTAATCCAAGGTATTATTTACTTTTCAACAAGCAGAACCGGTACAAAGCAGGTGTACTTCTAAGAACAGATTTTTTAATGACTTCTTTTAGAGCTCGCAGAACAAAAAGCTAAAATACAAACTTGTCTTTGCCGTCATCAGTGTTATATTTTTAAGATGATTTCCACAGCTGTAAGTGGCGTCCAATGGGACTGTGATGGTCTCTAATCTCAAAGGTCTAAGGTCCAAAGGGGTTGAGGACACAATTTTATCGTCATTAAGACAAAGATGAGCAAAGGAAAAAGGTGGAAGCAGAGGTGAATTAAAGGGTCACTGCTCCCACAATGATCCAAGGAGATGTTACATAAACACTGTGAGTGGGTTCTGTCGACAGGATATTTTATTTATTCACATTTTTCTTTTTTCTTTTCTTGTGAGGATTAATCCCTTGAGATGAACCATCTCGTTTTCGAGGGGGTCCTCTTGCTCACATTCTTTCACTAGGGACAATCCAGAGTTGCCAATTAACCTGTATGTGGAGGACATGGAGACTCCTCACAGAAAGACCGGAGTCGGCCAAGAATGCTTGAGTCGGCCGGCTTTTGAACTCACGACCTTCTTGCTGTGAGACAGGAGTGCTAACCTCTGCCACGTGCACCCTAAAATGACACACAACTGTACAATATGACAAACGTTATGGGTTTATGATGTGGCACCCACTGTAACTTTGCAGTTTACACTGCACTAGATTCACGGATTTTTAAATTTTGATGATGGGACACTAAATATTGTATTTGAAAATGAATATAAAACCACCCACATAGGCATCAAGACCGAACAAAGCTGCTTCTTAATGTTAATAAACATGCCCAAAAATCTCTTTTTTTCTGTAATTTTGATTTTGAGACAGAATATCAAGGTTGTTTTTCTACCTCTAATAATTCTGATAGAAAAATCATACATAGTGTAGCTTTAAGGAACATGAACAGTTGTGTACAAATGCAGTGAATGTAGAACTCATTTGTATTTGTCTGCCTTGGGTAAATATTAACTTGCTGCATTGTATTTTCTTTTATTGTTCTTTTAATCTTTCTTTTTTAATCTAATTTGATTTTGTCGTAAATGTCTTTTTTGGGTGTTTTAATTATTTCCCTCATATTTTAATGGGATTGTGTAAAGCACTTTTCAAAACATGGTTACAAAGTGCATATTATTATTATTATTATTATTATTATTATTATTATTATTGGCTTGGAGCCAACTTATCTGTGTGACGCTGACCTATGACAACCTTTCATTTATTTAAAGTTACGAGACCACAGTTTCTCCATCAGTCTTCTCTGGGCGTCTGTAGGAACATGAACATGAACATGAACATGAACATGAACTGACAGGTGTGAAAAGACTTTTAATTTATGTGGCCATTGCTGGGTCAACATTCCTGGACATGCACCTGCCGACTATGGTCGAGGCTTTGACCTCAGATGAACACTTTGATATCTGAGGGACATTAACGTTTGCATGAACACCAAAGGGACAACAGCTCCAGGACGGATCCTAAGGTCCGTATGGTTCATTGAAGTTATGATGCTTAAGAGAATTGATTTTAATCATTAAGAATGTGCATAAGTCTCACTCCATGTGTTTTTCTTTTCGTCACAGGGACAGAAATGGACAGGCAGGGACAGGCCGGACATCTTGAGACCGATGGGGCGACCAGCTTAACCTTTGGTATATTTTATACTTTGTTTTGGAGTGACACTGTGCTTTGATTTATGCACTTTGAAGAATCAGTGCATTACTCTGTGGGTTTTGGATTATCTTTGATTTTTTTTTTATAATCATTTGTTGTCTTTGATTTGACACGTGTTTATTTGAATCATTTGAATTGATTACATATACTTGATGCTTGATGCTTGATGTTTGTGTTTTGTCGCCGCCTTGGCAGAGGGGTGGTCATTTACCGAATGGTCAATTGTTCTTGGGCCAGGTCAGCTGCCCTGCTGCGTTTCTGTCATAGTAAACAAAAAAGTGCAGAGGAGGACTGGACTTATTTTCTTATTTTTTAAGTCTTTTATCTGGGCCACGTTTGAATTTGTTTGTGCATTGTTTTTCCTGGCTCCACAGTTCCTCTCTGCTCTGGAGCAGGATTACTGTATCTCACCCAGCTTTGATCTGGACTGTCTAATGGAGTTGTGTTAGAAGAAACGGTGAAGCCAATCCTTCCAGCAGAGACAGAAAAGACAGAAAAACTAAAAAAAATAATAAGCTGTCTGTGGGATTTTTGCTTTTACTGAAGCTGAAAAACCAAAGTAGGAAGCATAAACAGATACATGACAGCGTAAACTGTCTGTAATAAGTGTTAAACTGTCTGCAGTAAGTACTTTACAGTGTGGTTCTGATTATTGTTAGGTAGCATAGTTTACAAATGGCACACAGCATTATCGGCCAGTCTAGAGAAAATAAACACCGCAAACGTAGGACGAACTGTGAATAAAGTAGCTTTATGTTATTCCATATGGGATTGTTGGGACACAAATACAAAATGTAAAAATGTAATGCTTTTAACCAATCATTTTCTGTAGAAATCCCAAACTGCAGAGACCATCCCAGAGAATAATCCAGAATAATCAATGACGTCAAGAGAGAAGTAATTACAGATAAACTCATCAGCCAACATTTCTGCTGGCAAAAAAATCCCACGACTTAAAACACCACCGTTGATACACAAAATCCATAAAATAAAAAAAAATGAATATCTATTTTACCTAAACCAGAGGAGCAGAGCGCTCTGACATGAGCGAAACTGAATGTTCACTGGGCTGTGGGCTGTGCCTTGTATGAGTCATGCTGCACCTGCCTTTTCTGCAAAAACACAAGAAAACAAGAAACTGTGATGTACATGGGGCACTTGAATGAGCACCATTGTTCCATTTCTAAAGACTTTGTAGGCCACACTTGCAATTTGTGTTCTACTTAGTCTTAAAAGCACAAGGAAAGCAGCACCTGTCTTATTCTCTATTTCTTAATCACAATAAATCTTTGAGTATCTTCAAAGGCACCATTATTATTATTATTATTATTATTATTATTATTATTATTATTATTATTATTATTATTATTATTATTATTATTATTATTATTACTATTATTGTTATTATTATTATTATTGTTATTATTATTATTATTATCTGCTAATGGTAAACAACAGCAGCAACACCAGAAGATTCTGTTAAACACAAGGCCAATGCAAACCTACCTCAGAAATGGTCTTTTTCCTGTAACTTCATATAAATATTTCACTTCTTGTTTATTACTTTATGTACAGCACGTCTCTAAAGCCAGTTAGAAGTATTTTTACTCTGCTGTGGGTCTATTTGTCCTTGTTTTCCCTCCATTTGTCCTTGTCCTTGCCTCTTTGAAGACCTGAGCTGCGGTGTGTCCCGTCGAGAGCAGATGAAGACTGCTTTTGAATGAGCTACGGTGTTTTTTTATCCGCGCTGCATCAAAGATGACGCTTACAGGTCGTCCGAGCTAAAACGCAAAAAAAAAAACAGATCTGAAATATATGAGTTTCTATGTTTCGATGCTTGAAACATAAAAACTATAGTGAGGCTTAAATTATGGAAATATACAATGTCCACAGGTTAACTTGAATTTAAAATATAAATGATAAAAGAAAAAATGATCTACATAGATAAATCTTTTTTCCAATGGAACCCATGCGTGTTTCTTTTTGCAACCCAAATAGAATCTCTGATCGAGTGAAAACCTTTATTACTGTAAACGTGCAATTCATGTCGTCATTATAATACAATATTCAAATGTTTTGAAGTGTAAGTTCAGCCTGGAAGACTCCGCCCCCTTTCACTCCTCACCTGCCCATCTCAGCCAATCATCATTGAGCCACCTCTTTAAAGGAGCCTCTCTGACCTTTTTCAGCTCATGCTCCTCCTGAACATTTACGTCACAGCTCAGAATAATCGTCTCTGTGTGAGCTTAAGTCCATTGAATGTGCGATGACAATATTCTTTTGATGTTATTTCTTTGTGACATTGTGCTATTGCGATTACGTTTGTGTCGTTGTCGCTCATTCACTGTAAAGATGAGAGTGTGGACTTATTTGGGAGAAATGAGAAACCAGACGGAGGCTTGACTTCCATCTGTTTGAAAATGGAGAAGAGATTGAGACAGATCAGAAGTGGCCTCATAATAACATCTGATGTGAGCTGGACCTGAGGGAGTCTCCAGTTTTCATCACTCGAGCCGTGACCATTCAGTCCTCAGCTTTACTGGATTTGGTCCTTTTCTTTTTTAAACAATGTTCTAATGTATGGTTTGACATTTTCATTGTGTCTTACTGAAGCCCCTTTTATGAGGGATAAAAGAGCTCTAAAACAATCAAATAAACCAGTTCTTGATCGGATTAGGGTGTACTTTTTCTTTTTTCAGATCAGGTAATGAGAATTTCAGAGGAACTGAGATGACTATTGTCTGGAGAGTGAGCGGCCACTGTGATACAATGATCGATGAACCTCTTGACACACGACGGACTCATTTCCGATGTGACGTCACAGCAGCTTTTTGTCATCCCCATGTCTTCTTTTTCATTATGACTCATTCATTTCTGATCTCTGAGGAGAAACTAATCAGCGACGGTCCTCTCCAGAGCTCCATCCTGACCTCACAAACAAACAAACACTCAGAGGGTTTATTTTTGTCGATTGAGGATTGAACTCACTCTCAGCCCCATGCGACTGTCCGTTTCCCTTTTATTACGATGTTTCTCTGTTTTATTGCTTTCCCTGGGGTCTAATATCTCAGAGGAATGTCTCTGGCAGCGTTGGCTTTTAGATCATTACATTCAATCGCCTTAATTACTTTGAGGAGTAAAAAGTTCACAGACAAAAAGAAGACAAAATCTGGTTCTTAATAAATTAAATATACCTTGTTATTATTAAATCCTTCACAAAAAATGTCCACAACAGCAACCAACACAGTGTTTTTTCCATTTAACTTCCATAAGTCCAGTTTAACACAGCTTTTGGTGCTTATTGCTCCTTTTGTCGAGTGAAAATATGCTATCATCTGCTAAACCTATGTTGCCTACAATGCATCCATCTGTTGCTTTCAAGGTGTTATAGAAATAATTAGTCTTGTGCCTCTCAACGTTTGAGTCCCAGCATGACGCTAAAAGAAGAAAGAAGGGTTTGATCAGTGGTGTTCTGCTTTTCCATTAACATAAAGTTGTTTTAGAGCTCATCTGTGAACACTGAGAGAAACCGAGGACTTATATTTTTACAGGAGTGGAGACAGGGACATTAAAATGGAAGGAGAATAAAGTCAATTCATGTGACCAGAATCTAGGCGACAACCTGTGGAAAAGCTGTGTTAAAGTTGACCTAACACTTGTGCAAAGAAAGAAACAAGTTTGACTGCTTTCTGTTTCTTCTGACCAGAGAGGACAAACTGAGCACTGCTGAAGGAGAAGCACACATTTTTGCAAAAAAGATGTATATTTTTTTGGTTGAGGGCTTCCATAGCTGCCTGAAGTAAAATTTTATCTCCAGATGTTGCCGAAAAAGGCCACTCGTTTCAACAATCTTGCATGAAACTAAGGTACACCCACATAACGTGCGTCATGCTCACAAACACTGCACAAACCTGCCTCGAGAGAGAGTCAGGCTAAGTGCTCTGTGCGTTCCCTGCATCAGAGCCATGGTAAACAGAAATGAACAAGATGAAGGCTAAGACTTAGATTATAAAGTGTGCTTTGATCTCGTTTAAGTGTTTTTTCCTGAAAAACTAAATGGGTTTGTTCTGATAAAACCTTGATTCTTTCATTTGCCTTATATTATTCAGGGATTTATCTTTATGGTCCCATAACTACCTTTATCCTTTCAGGAGACACTGGTAAAGCACAAACAGTGTGTTCAAGCACACGTTCGACTGGTTTGGTTTGGTTGAGATGCTATTCTGTGCCATTTAAGTATAATCAGTAAAATGGTATAAATTTGTGTTTTTGAGGTTTCTTTGTTGCTCGAGAGCAGAGCGTCAGCTGCAACCAACACTCATCCTCGTCCAGATTAAAAACATTTGTCTTTTCATTGTGTGAGGCCAGTCCACGACAGAATTATAGCCCTTTCAGCAAAATGTGTTGTTCTGTAAACTTCTAATTAATTTGTCTCTGGGTGTTTTCTGCTGTTTTCATCCCATTATGTTCAGCCTGTTTATTGTTAAAGAAAATCTAAGTGACAGAAAAGGAAATAAAATAAAGCCATCATTAGACCTGTTTCCACTTGTGTGTTTTTTGACAACATTCTGTCTCTGCAGGGCGTCTATAGCCTCTAGCGCTCTAAAAAGGCTTTAAAGTTATTTACAATCTGCCTTTCCCTGGTTAAAAGAGTTTGTGTGCCGGGGGTTAACGGTTTGGTTTACAGAGGCCTAACTTCTAAACTGCACTTGTCATCAAAAATAAACTTTTACCTCACAGTAGTATTCCCTCTGAGACAATTTTGACATCTCACCATTTGCCCGTGAGCTGTCAAGTCAAAGAGGCAACATCTATTTCCCTTTCCCTGACCGTTCCCTGACCGTTAATCTAATGTTACAATCTATCCTAGTGGCCTTTTTATTAATACGTTTCGGCAATTCCTCTGGTTAAAACAGCAAAAAGGCTATTCTCTGTGATCTAAGTCGTACATGTAAGCTTTTATTCAGAAATATATTGGTTGAATTTCCTTGATTTTTACCACAAAGTGATGGAGTAGCGCTCTCAATTAAAACAAGCTCCCTAATTCATTCAGCTAATCTTCAGTTAAAGTGTCTCATTTATTTTTATGAGCTGTGGGGAGTTCGTTAACACTCCGTGAGACTGACTCCTGCTGAGTTTGAAGATGTCTCACAGTGACAGTTTTACTCCTTTCAAAGCATTAACTCATTACAAAGACCAGTAGCTGCCCTGCTGACGTTGGACACCCCTCGGCTGTGGTGGAGGTGATTCTGACATCACAGCGCGCCCCTCGCTGCTGGAAACATCTGAAACTCCTCCGTCTTCCGTGAAGGGACACTGGTCGTCTTTTCTGGAAACGCATTGACAGAATGAGGCCAGGCCACAAAAGGGAGCCGACAAAAGGCCTGTGTGACTGGTGCCATCATATTCAGCAGGTTTCCTCTTGACAATGATTCAAAACAGAAAAAAAACATGGGAAAGTGGCAGGAGGGCACCTAACATTAGATAGAATCCAGCCTTTTGTGAAGTGGCTGAGGACATAATGCAGTGATTGTGATTCAGGGCAGCGATGACCGTCTTCAGAGGCCAGTACAGACAAAAGAAGATGGTGTCTTTAGATTCTGACTGTGTAGGATAACATGGTCACGTGATCATTTACAATGTCTACTTCATGAATTCTTCTTTTCAAAGTGAAGTGTGTAGTTTTTGACAACATCTGATGGACATCTTGACACCCTTCCTTTCAAAGTTTGTGAGCGACGATGGTGGCCCCATAACGGCAAGATTTGTCAATGAACAAACCCTGAAGAAATATGTCTGATAGTGATTTAACTTTTAAAAACAAAAGGCGTCTAATTCTAACACATTAACATCCTTTTGCAAGAGTGTGTACTCAAAAACAAACCTGACTGCTCAGGTCAGCTTACGTCCGTATAAGAGAGTGCAACAGATGGCACCAGTGTCTGAATCAAATATATAATATATATAATATATATATAAATGATTTCTGTAGTGTCGATCTGATGCAATACAAAGATATGTGTTGTCCTTTAAAAGCACTTGTGTTCCTGCGTCTCATTATGATAAATACACTTCTACTGCCTTCTCCTGGACTCAGAAAGTCTCTAGTCTCTTGTTTAGCTTCCTCATGACCAAAACCGGGGCGGCAGTAGCTCAGTGGTAGAGCGGCCATCCTTCGACCGGCGGGTGTGCGGTTCGATCCCCGCTCGAAACATCCCAAAACATCATAACATCCCGCCTTCCCCCACATACTGTCGTTGTGTCCTTGGGCAAGACACTTAACTCTCCTTACCTTGTTTAAAAAGACACAACTGTACACCAGGGCTCTTAACGGCGAGTATACACTGGTCCAAGTCCATCACAAAGCTCTGAGAGGGACAACATAAGTAGTTTTCTGTCAGCCTTTAACTCTCAAATCATGTGAAAGTTTAGCCGCTGTGCAAGGCCAATGTAGCCTTAAAGCTATTGTGATGGTTCACTGCCAAAAAAAAGTTAGAATTACATCTGCAATCTTTTTAAAAACACGTCTGAAAGATCTGTTCTGTCTTTAGCTGTAGGGAATCCTGCAGATCTGGTTAATGCTGTTCATTTCCATTACATATATGGCTTCATCGTTCATGATGCACTGTGTCATCTTTGAGACTGATGGGTTCCTTATTGTGCAATTCTGTTTTGACCCTGCCCTTTAACCAGCTGGTCAGTGCTGCATGTTGTACTTGGAGCGTCAGAGAGTTATGGGCTTGTTCTAAACGTGTATAATATGGAAGAATCATGCTAATTGTGAAACTAAAACTGTGCACTAGAAACCCCCACAGAGCCTTCACTGTCCTCACAGCTCTTCCACACTCAGCATGGCCTCTGCTTTATGTCACTTAAACGTCACATATCAATGTTTCCGGTCTTGAATCAGGTGCATTAATGGTATCAGACAGTTTTCACAGTTACAGATGCACTGGCTGTGGTTAGAGGGGACTTTTCCCGCTCAATGCTCCTTTAATTGATCCTGAAGAAATGCTGTCTCTCGTGATGACCACAGGGAGTTTCTTTGAGCTCACGCTGCTTTGTTTCTCAAGCAGTAGCGGTTTTAGGCACGGGCGAACCGGGCAGCCGCCCGGGGCACTATTTTTTCGTGACACATTGGGGGCGGCAGCACGAGCAGATTAATAAAAATAATAATAAATCTTCTGCGTTGCGAAGCGGTTTTGGAAATTGGCGCTCCCTGCAGCTGCTGAAAACATGGGCGTAGGTTTAGGGGGGGGACGCTAGGTACTAGTCCCTATCAATATTTTGAGACGGCAAATTTGGCCCCACCAATATTTAGCAAGCTCCTTTGAACTGCTTTTTGGATCGATTCTAACGGCCAGGACGAGAAACAAGAGGAACAAGAAACGGCGTAATCTAATTGGCGGCGGGGTATCTGACAGGCTACACGTGCGGGCCGGGACTACTTTTGTGCTCGCACAAGCAGCGAGCGGCTGGTGTGTGTGTGTGTGCGAGTGTGTGCATGGTGACGACGCCGACGGTAAGTTACCAGGGCTTTGTCCTCTTTTGTACTTTGTAAATGCCAACCAAGAAGAAAAAAGGGGACATAAGAAGCTTTTTCATAAAGCAGAGTCCGAGTGTAAGAAGGCAAAATTTCTAGCCCCACAAATAAACTAGCAGTAGTGACTGACCAGTCACTAATCAATGTTATATAGTTCAACAATAATAAAATGTTAGAATATGATCTGTATTTTATTCTGATGTTGATCATGCTTACTGCTGGTTTCATACAGACTTAACACATATTAATATTAATCCACAAAACCACGTCCCCTTCATATTTAAAAATGGCTTTAAAATATAAACATGATGTGTTGAATGCATACTATGATATGTGTGTATTTTATTCATTAGTTCATTTAATTACATATAGGAAACTCAGACATCTCGTGAAGATGTCATAAAGCTTGTTGAGGAAGAAGTGGCTTCAGGTGAGGTGTTTATTAACTATGAATTATTAAAGCGTGATTAAAGAAAATCATGCATTTCAAAAGTTTTAAAAACCATGTCCCCTTCATATTTAAATTGCTCTGAAATATAAACATGATGCGTTGAATGCATACTATGATACGTGTGTATTTGATTCATTAGTTCATTATTTAATTACATATAGTAAACTCAGAAATCTTATGAAGGAGGTAAGGATACAATATAATGAGAAATAGTAGATTCACTTCTGTATTGTGATATTCTGTATTCCCAACAGTCTGGAACACAAAGCTGAGACCAAACCTACGTCCATGGCTGAAAATGAACCATGTTCACCTGAGGCTTGCACACACCTGAACCCCGGGGAAGACAAATATCCGGGAACTTCCTGTTGGCTCTCACTGTGGCGCATAAACACGGTAAGTTCAAACTCCGTGGCTTCATCTTTCTAAAACTCTTGAAAAAAGTGCTTAGATTCAGCGGTAAGTCTTGTTAATATGTTCTATTGACGGCCCTTTTGCCAACCGCTGCATCTATTTATTCAAAATTATTTTATTTATGATTTATTTGGTGACCGTTTTTGAACGGAACCGCATTACGAAAACGGGTAATTCTTAGAATATTTTTGAAATGTAAAGCTCTGATTTTACAGTATATGAATATATATGCATCTTACCTTAAATTCGGCTAATATCTAATGCCGCTATTTCTGTTCTTTTTGGTACGGTTTGATGAATTGTTTGTGCTAACTGCTCGTTAGCTTAATGGTAATGTAATGTGTGGCTAATGCTAAAATGTACATGCTATCACTATGGCGTTTGGAGGTAAGGGAAAAAGTTGTGAACTGATGTAGTGAACTTTATTGTATTTTTTACCTTATTGGAATGTTAAATAATGAAACTAAAATTGAATGTTACCGGTAACTATAAGACTGAATGATTTACTTTAAAAACCTGAATTGATTTATTCTTGACTTTGTTTTTAGGTCAGGTTTTTTTTGTGGGAATTTGGATTTCAACTCAGAACCCTGGATGGCGAGCTGGTAGGATTAACTTTTCTATTCTTTTCTGCAACGGAATAAATGAGGACTACGTTTTATGATCTCATTTTTTGGGAGGATTTGAACTGAACTGTTTTGGGAAAAAACATAAAAGGAATTTTCTTTTAAGACCTGCTAAAAAGGGTCTGAACTAAGGAACAAATGGACACTTGGGTATTTATTTATTTTTTCTGTTCATTCTCTCATATTCTCTCACATTTCTTATTGCCAATTAAATTTGTTTCATCCATTATTCATTCTCTCAAGCTCCATAAAACCACCTCGTTCTTTTGCCTATGGTCAAATGCTATCCATTGTCAAATGCATTAGCCCATAATTAAGCAAATAAGCGCTACACATGTACAGAAGCTGTGTGTTGTGAGAGTGTAAGTGTAAAAGTGTAAAAGGAGGGGGGGCTCAAAAGGGGTCTCGCCCAGGGTGTATTTCAATGTAGAACTGCCACTGTTCTCGAGCCATGAGTTCCACTGACCATTAAGACATTACCTTATGAATGTCCTGTAAAATTAAGATAACTATCCCGGTCTGGATTAGCCGTATTACAAAATCATGCGTTAACCCTGGGTTTCTCTGTGAAAAGCATGTTCATTTGAAACGGGTGGAGTCAGCACTAATCAACCAATCACAGCGACATGTGCAAAAAAACACAGAATTACATTAAACTCCTGCAAAACCAACAACTCCAGAGAATGTCACAAAGAGTTAAAGACTAACAACCAACAGAAGTGAGGAGTCTACGTTTTTAAATGCTGCATTAAACCCAACATCTCAGAGTCTATTAATCTGTCGACATACAGAGCACACAACATAAACCCATTCTGAGCACAAAGCCATTCACGATTAGGACTCCTACAATTTGTTACAAGCTTGTTTCTCGTTGCTGATTGGTCAGTAGGCTGTGTTTCTGGAAGGACAAACGGAGCACTGCTGAAGGAGTAGCACATGTTTCTATTTTTACTAAATTCAACTGGTTTCTAGTTTCTACGTTAATGTCACATATTATCACTTTTTTGAATTATGTTTGTCCATGTCAGGCTACAGTACCTTGAATTTAATCAGTTTGACATTTAATTAAGCAACAATGAAAGCTCTATTGACCATTTTTGTCTTGTTTCAACATTTTGTTATTCCTTCAGCTGTTCAGTCTTATATTTTGCAGCTTCAGTCAAACAAACCAAACCGCGGAGTTCTTTTTTAAATTAAAGTCAGGTTGTGTAGAGGACGTTATTCTTGCTGTGACTTCAGGGAATACATGCGTCTGCTGCTTTTATTCCTGAGCTGTCACCACAGACCCTCGAGAGCGCTGGCCTTGGAGGAGACCTTTCAAACCGAGGCACTTCACTCAGGTCTCAAGACACCAGCCGCGACCTTCCAGCCTGTCACAGTCGATTCACATTAACGCTCAAGCGGTGCCTTTTTAATCCCAGCGACGTCAGAAAACCACATCCGTCGGGTTTTCGGTGGCAGAGGAGAGCCATGAGGAGAAACTGTACGGTCAATGGACACAATGAGTCTCTACAACCACCAGCAGAGTTTCCACAGGTGCTGGAAATCCACTCAAGTTCTAAAGTAGTTCTGAGTTAAATATGATTGAAACCCAGTCTGTAACGGCTCTGCTCCTGCTAACCATGTCCATATGTTCTGGCCTTGTTCCAAACTCCAAACTCTTCTGGCATCATGTTAAGTCTCTAATTAGTCCATCTGTAGTTACGCCACCTTTTGGTTCTTTTTGGAACCTCATCCTCTCCTTTGGTTTGGTCTAAAGCAGAATCTTTAGCTCGGCGTATTATTCTTCTCAAATGTTTGTGCAATGGGTGTATGATTAACTTTCTTTTCTTAAGTTGGAAAAAGTTAAGTTCTCTTTGCGAGGTTATACAAATAGATTTTATAATCAGCGGAGCCCATTCCTGTTTTTATTTAAAAAGTGTCTTGCTGTCTCCAACATGCATACATACATGCATAAATAGCCTTTAAATTACTTTTTAACATTGAGAACTATTTCCCAATAAATACGTTGAGGAAATGTTGTTCAAGTTCACGGACACTAAAGAAGCACACTGCATAAAACAAAAAAGCAGCAGTAGAAGTAACGGCAGTGCAAAGGCTCACAGCAAAGTGCTAAAACAGAAAATGACACACTTTTTTTTTTTTTCCTTTTTGCACTTCACCTGTTGAAGAACGGAGGTGGATTTGAACTCTGTGGGATCAATAAAGTCCTGTCTTAACTTGTCCTTCATTTATGAAAACAAATATAAGATACCAGTAGCATCACAAACTATGATGAGCATTAGTCAGGAGCAGCATGTTGGAATCTGCATAAGCCCTGAGCAGCTGACACAGATGGAGGAGGTTTTATTTGTCACTGGCTTTTGCATTTATTTACTCCGTCTGTCGGCCAGGCTCTGCTGCTGTCTCCCTGCGTCTGGTTCTTGTTCCCGAGGCCTGTATGTCAACACGACTGGATTCAGTTTCAGCCTTCGCCCTTCGAGGGGTGTCATAACTGTCGTAACTGCAAAACAATACAGTTGACGAGAGAAATGAAAAGTTGGTCTATCTGTGGCAAATGTTTTACCTTCCATCCCTGGTCCTTTACCTCTTCGACCAATTACACTCCCTTTTATAAGCCTCATCTTTCCACTTCCAGATTGTTCTTTGCCTTTGAGACGAGACTTTTCTTTTGCCTAACCTTTTCAAGATCTGCCACTTCCTGCAGTTCCCTGTTCCTTACTTCCTCGAGATATTGGTCTTCACCTTGTTCCCTGTTCCTGCCCTTTGGACGGCCTGCTAGCACTCTTACCGTCAGTCCACTCGTTCTTACCACTGTTTAATACAGAACATTTACAACACTTTCGGCTGCACCTCATTCTGGTCCTTGTCAAAAACAGGATCAAAGACGGGCAGTCACAATAACAAAACCAGAAACTGCCTTGCCAGTCTCAGAAATCTATGTTACAACTAAAGTACAGTAAAGTATAACAGTTGCCCAGTTAGACGGGCACAAGTCAAAGCCACGCTCGAATCACAGTGTGACATTCAGGTATTGTTTAAGAATGGAGGAAACTGCAAAGTGTGACAGGAGCTTTATATAAAAAAGATATGTTTTACTCATTTATCCCTGTGGACAGAGAGCAGACGTCCCTTTGTGTTAACTCCTTGGCATTGATAAAGTAAATACAGTAGCATAATCACATCTCTGCGTTCAGCGACTAAATTGTGTTTAACAGTTCAATTGGAGCGTCACACCTGCTCCCACTGAGACCCAGCAGCACAGCTCCTCACGTCCATGAAACAGAAGCTGTGTGACAGAGAGGCCGCAGGGGCAGAGTTCATCAGATTAGGTGGAAATAATGAAGGTTTGGTTAAAGATTCCCATCAGGCCTTTCTTCTCTGATTGTGATGACTGATGGACAGACTGATGAGGAGTAAGACACGTCTGTGACTGACGATACATCCTCATATATAGAACTGTTATAGTGCAATATTATTCATGTCAGTTTTACAATTGTCAGTTTTGGGTTGGCGAAGGCTGGTTGGATAATGAAGTAGTTAATATACCGGACGCTATTAATGCAGCATTACTTGATATTTGATTACATTTTTTGCTCCACCGCTCTCAGCATAGTGCTTCTTTAATTTAAAAAAAAAAAAAAA
This sequence comes from Neodontobutis hainanensis, assembly GCA_024349245.1. Lineage (NCBI taxonomy): Eukaryota > Metazoa > Chordata > Actinopteri > Gobiiformes > Odontobutidae > Neodontobutis > Neodontobutis hainanensis. The sequence goes on from JALDNG010000036.1 coordinate 641,726, forward strand.
AAGCAAAAACCCGGACACGTTTTTTTTTTTTTTTTACAAAACACTAATAATAATAATTAACCAAAGTTTAGAGCTGAGCTGAAGCTTTTATTTCTGAGAGTCCCGTTAAACTGTAGAGATCCTATAATTATCTCTGTCTTATCTTGTTACATTTATCCGTGTTTTATTGTCTTTATTTTGATCTATTATGAACTGTTTCCTGGTGCACGTGGCAGAGTGGTTAGCACTCCTGCCTTACAGCAAGAAGGTCGTGAGTTCAAAACCCGGCCGACTCAAATATTCTCGGCCGACTCCGGTCTTTCTGTGAGGAGTCTGCATGTCCTCCACGTGTTACCGTGGGTTCTCTCCGGGTACTCCGGCTTCCTTCCACCGTCCAAAGACATGCATGTACAGGTTAATCGGCAACTCTAAAGTGTCCCTAGTGAATGAATGTGAATGTGAGAGTGAATGGTTGTCTGTCAATGTTTGTCTCTATATGTCAGCCCTGCGACTAACTGGCCATTGTTCAGGGTGTACCCCGCCTCAGGCCCAAAGCTGCTGGGATAGGCTCCAGTCACCCGCGACCCCTAACGGGACAAAGCGGTAGAAAATGAATGAATGAATGAATGAATGAATGAACTGTTTCCCTGTAAAATAACTAATTTGCAACAGAAAATCCCTTTTCCTGGTTTATTTTGTTGTTGACATTAGTGGCGACCAATGAGAGTGAATCTTTTTTCTGCTGTGATTGGACAAACTCTCGCAGTGGGCGGAGCATACTCATCCATTAAAATCCTTCATATTAAAGACAGACGACGTCTTAAGGGCTAATTTTTTCAGATGATTCCTGATTCCTGAAACTTCAGGAGAGAAAATGTTTAAATGCCGGAGTAAAGGATATAGTTGTACAGGTATTTAACAGAGGTTATAGCAGGACTCTCTGACACTGACTGACACTAGGACCAGTGTCTTCTGTGTAATGTATGACCACAGATTTGAAGCCACGACTATGTTTTTGTCTGTGACAGTGAAAACTGCAGAGATGGATACTGTTAGTCACTAAGATCTTTCTTTGTGTCGTGCTGATAGAGCTCTTTGTCTTTTCAGTTTATTTCCAGCTGGACTGTCCATGTATTTCAAAACACTCCTTTTTTCAGTGTCCAAAGCTCAAGAGAAAAGCAGTGGAAATTGGGTTTGAAGGTGATTTCACAGAAAAATTCAAAACACATCGATTTAGTTAAAAAATGTTCTAAACCTTGTACTCATGTACTCAGTTCAGGACAGCGTTTTCACTTTCTAGGCACAAGGATAAATGTTAATAGCTCCAAACAATTGCTGTCCACATCTGGTGTTTTTTTTTTTTTTGCAAAAGATGCCAGTACTATGTATATTCTAATAAAAATAGAAAAAAAGTCTTAGAATGAACCTTTCATTTACATTTATTTATTTAGCTGATGCTTTTATCCAAAGCAACTTAAATTAAGCTTCTATTCACCAGTATTACAGCTAGTGGCCTAAGTGTCTTGCCCAAGAACACAACGACAGCATGAACTGTGGGGAGAGCGGGAATCAAACTACCAACCTTCTGGTCATAGGACGGCTGCACACACTGCGTTCTTAGATCAAGGAAAGAATGCAACATTTTCAGAACATTGAAGTTTTTCTAGTCACATTGACGAGAAAACCCAGAGAACGGGAAACAGTGTGTGTTCAGCCATTTGTGGAGGCTGTTATTTCAACCACGGAGCGGAGCAGGTGATTCCTCTGAAAAGCTCGGAGAAACTCGAGCACACAGAGGATTTAATAAACGATTTAATATGTGTCACCTTCTGCAGGCCCCGGTTTGGGTCACAGTTTGTTCCCGCTCTGTCCTCCGCTGCACATGATTTACGGCACACGTTTTAATCCAAAGAACACTCAACACTTCTGGGAAAACCGCTTTTACTTTTAGCAAACATAATCCTGTTTACTCCTGTGAGACTCTGCAGAGCACTTGTTGTTTCAACTTCAATTAAACTTTTAGGTTTAATAAAAAGTCAAGGAGAAGAAATTCCATTAACTTCCTGTATATTCTAAAAGCAGGGATGTCTTTTCTTTAACAACACATCAACACCTTTATCAGGCTCACTGGCAATGGCTCAGGATAAGGTTAGAGTATTTAATTAAAGCAAAGTTTGCAGAATTACAATCCAAAACACAACGGTCCAAAAACAGGCAAAAAGTCAAAACACCTTGAAATCTCTACTGTTGTCATTTTCCACATGGTTTTTTTGTTAAGCCCCCAGAACGTTTTTTAGCAATCACCATCACATGTTTTTTTGAAAATAGTATGTACTTTAAATTTTTATTTTTATTTGTGTAAATAAAGTAAACCAAATAAAGGGCAAAAAAAGCCCATCGACCCATTGACCAAAACAGTGTTTGTAGGGACTGTTTAGGGCTCGTTTACACTAGAATGATTGTCAGGACGTTCAGAGGGAGCCACTCAAAACGATGTAGTACCAGAGGGTCCTTCTGCTGCGCCCTTTTCTGTAGAAACGTTGCTGGCTCATGCATGATGCGTCTTTTTTAGAGAGAACACGGCTTCACAGTTTACACCTAACCGAAAGTTTGAGTCATTTGTTGATTGATAATGTTGTTTAAACGACTCTGCAAAATGTCACATTGTGTAAACGGCTTTAAATTGTTTAAAATCGGTTTGACTTACAGGTTGTTCGATGCTTTTTATTCTGTTTAAAAAGCAGCAGGTCATGTGACATAAAAGGCTTAGATCCATGTTATTGGGTGAATATGTTTAATCCGATCAGAATAACAGTTTATTTGTCTTTCTGGAAAAAAAACATACATTTAAAGTTGGTGTCCATTGGAAGGAGCCGTTCTGATTAGATTACTCTGTTTCTACATTTGCCGATTTGCAACTTCACATTAAGTTTCTTTCAGAACACATTCTCTTGCTGAAGGTTTTGGGGATTTTTAAACTACATTGAAAATCACCATCAAATTTATTTTTTTCTGTTTGTGGTGCACAAGTTTAGTCTAGCTTTATGTTAGTCTCATGTGAACATATCACATGAAGAGTTGTCAAACAGTTTAGTCATGTTGCTGATCCAGACCGAACTGCTGAGTGACAGTAACCAGTCAGAAGAGCTATAGGTTCAACTGACTTTGTAATAAAAGACACACTTCACTAGTGGTTTTTCATTTTGGCTTGTGGCTTTTTATTAAAAAAAACAAGCTTTGGTTTAGAAAGGTTTGTATTTTCTTCACAAAATGTTCTTTTGACAAAATGATGTAAGAATCATTTTCTACCTTTTCAGTTTATCCTTTTTCCCCACATCAAATTCAAAGTCAAGGATAGTAGCCACTGCCTTGTCTGTGTCTTCAAAGATAAACAGCAGAAATGAAAGGCAGCCACCCGTGTCCCTCCCTCTGTCTTCATCATTATAACATCACACCTTCCATCAGCTAGATAGCACCGATGAACCAGACCTCGATGTGGAAGTCGAACAGCTCCATTCACATTCTGACGGCCGCAGACCGGGGTGTCTCAGTGAGGGGCAGCGATGGATAAAACCAATTAGAACCCAACAGTGGGAAACTGTCCGAGTCTGAGGGTAGAACACATCCCACACTCTGTTTAATGTCCAGGTATTCTTAACTGTCATGACTGAGACCAGAATGTACCAAACCTCTGAAAAGACACAAAAAACATGCATAACACATGATCCAGGACAACTGAGGAACAGCAAGGACACAGTTATCAAGTCCAGGCAAGTCTAACGGTGGAATTAACATAAAGTGATGGACATTTTCATCCAGCTGCAGGAATAATAAACACAGTCTTGGTTTGTCTTGTAGCCTTATTTTGAAATTTGTAAAAATGTATTTGAGCCTGATAAGGCCCAGAATGGGTTTATGTGTCGCTATTTTTAATGAAAACATTAATTAATTAATGAAAAGTCTTGTCCTTGACTTTGATCTTTAAAAGTCTTGATCTCAGACATGACTCTGTTCATACCATACTTGTATTGTAGATTTTTAAAGTGTGGGTGCATTATGACAGAATAACAAGAAATGTTTATTAAGTTTTAAGATTTTTTTTTTGTGTTTTTTACGCAAAGCTTCATGATCAAGCTGGACCTGAAACCTGTTCCTTTAGACGTTCATGTCGAGTGAGCAGGAATCTAACGGTGGTCTTGTTTTCTGAAGGAGTCTGGTGCTTAAGAAGCTGTTTACACAATGTTTTGCTGAAAACATCGTTCTGTGGATGGGCGTCTCGTTCACAGAAGGCCTGCGTTGTGGAACCATAAAAAAAAAACTTTTGAACCCAACCTAGGAGCTGTTATTGTTTTGTTAAATATCTCTCAAAGAACGATAACGTCTGGTTTGGTCTGCAAAGCCATGACTGTTGCGTTTTTCTCACCAGTGTTCCTAAGTGCTCCTAATAATTGTGTAGAAGAGCAGTATTTGTTTCTTTACCAGAGGAAACCTTTGGTTTTGTCCATACAGCCTTCCTCATTTATGACTTTCTAACATTTTGCGAAGTTAGATATTATATTATATTCATTATAACTTATAACAAACACCAAATAAAATGTATTTTTCTGACGACCTAAATAGATTTTTTTTTTTTAGCCTTATCTTGATTTCCTCTTTTATAAGGGACCACAGTGTTTCTCTCACCTTTGTGTAAAAGCCTGCTGGTCTCTAACACCTGTTACTTTTTACCAAATAAAACCTGAAAAGAGTGATGGCACTAATGACAGCCCACCTCCTCCATTTACAACCTTGAGTTGAATGAACAGTAGACGGCGGCTCCTTTGGTGGACAACAATTGGTCTGGGGTTTGAATCATTTAACTAATTAAAAATATTTATCCTCCAAAGACGGCCTATTCCTGCAGCAGATAATTACATATAATTACCATTGCCATTGATTAAAAGTCTACCTTTCTGTTATTATCAGTATTTTCAGACTGTAGCCTTTATTCATGTAATTAACGGTGCTGTTGAAACCCGGAGAAACTGGAGCTGTTTACAGACAAATCAATTTCACCCACAAAGATGACTCGTCCAATTAGTGTTGCTTTGCCGGTGTTGAAATCAATCCCAGCCGTGAGAAGGAAAACACGAGCCTAAGCTTAAACAGATAATTTGTTTTAAAATAATGTGCCCTATTTGCATTAATTATGTTTTGAAAATGGCACCAGTCTGTGTTATTTTGTCTTGTAGACGGCGTAATGTGTTCAGTAAAGGCAGAGGCAGCAATTTTGAATGAAAAGAGGAAACATTGGGGAAAGTCTTGTTTTCAGGTAATAACTAAAAAGGTTTTTATGTAGCTGAGATATCAATGAGAATAACACTACTCCACAGTTTTGTAGTGTTGACTGAATGTCAGGTGACGTTGTAATTTGAGTGTCTTTGTAGTTCTGTGTTCTGGTTTTTAGTAACACTACAAGTCCATGTTGATATTGAGGCTCCATTACCATTTTCATTTTGCTCTTTCCTACAAAATTGGCGTAATAACCTTTTCTGCTTCTTTTATTAAAAAATTACTCTAAAACATTACATTAAACCAAAGTTTAGAGCCGAGCTGACTTCTTCTTGTGCCTCTTTTTCTGGTCCTTTTGGTGTAAATGATTGTAGAAGCTTAGACTGTGAAGTGTTTGGATGAGATTGCATTGTTTCACTGAATTCACAAGAACATATGTTGATAATGTTGATTGGAACATCTTAGAGGGATAACCTCTCTAGATTAATTTACCAGAACTTTCTCAGGGCACCTTTATCCCGTTAGCTTCATTAACCTCAAAGCCCAGTGTAAACTCAGAACTGTGATTGTTATATTTGTCTGATTTTTCTTTACTCTGGGCACAGACAATGTTTCGTATTTACACAGATTGTTGCACATTTTACCAAGTAACCTTAACCCTGTGGGAACACCAGCCGACAGCTTCTGTGAAATTTGGCTGCAGAAGAAGCTTTTCCAAACACAAGCAATGTCCCGTGAAATGCCATTATTTTTTTGGTGACTGCACCTTAAGGCAGACGAGTGACTGGTTGCTGAGGTCTGCAGACCTTCAGCTGCTGCTCTTCTGAATACTAATAAGAAACTCTCGATGGTGGGATGGCAGTGAATATTTAAGAGTCAAACTTTGTCAGTGTCAAAAAGGTACAAAAAAATATGCAGCACCTCAATATATTATAGACATTAATGGACACTGAGGTTATTTTTTTTTAATAATAAAAAATGAAAAAAACTAAAGCCAGGTTTTAAGTGAAATCAGTTTGGACCCAATTCTTTCACAGTGGATCAACATATTCTGGTCTGGCATAGGTTTTACTCCGGATGCTCTTCCTGACCTCCAGGCTCGGGACTGGCTCAAAGCTAGACTGACTTGTGGGCCTTTGTAGCTGGAGTTTCAGATCCAGTCACAGCTCAAAGAAGACAGAAAAAAGCAGCCTGTTGACAGGTGGTAATGGGAAACGGCATGCATTTATCTATAATATAAATGCATTCCATTTCCCATTACCAGCTTTTGTACTTTCTTGGGCACCCAAAGCACTTTACAAGCTTTATCAAGCCTTCATTCTCCCTTTCACACACACAAACTCACACATACACACGGTGGAGGCTCTGTAGCCATCGCTGCCCAAGGGCACACTGACAGAGACTGCCTTACACACAGCACCAACAGCCTCTCTGACCAAACACACACACATTCAAACACCAGTGCTGTGGGCCGGAGGCCACGCGCTGAAGGTTCTAGCCCAAGGACACAATCAACTATTCTACCTCCTGAGGTTCTCTCAGAATATCTGGTGAGTAGAACAAAGTGAGATATGACCCTTTACAACAAAAAGAAGATGGGGCTCAAATCCAAGGCAGGTTATTTCTCCTTTAATATGCATCTGTAGCACATCTCGAGTACAACATGGCGTTATGACTTATGGTCTGGTCACATTCAGTCCTAATATGATAATTCTGTTTTCACAACATTATAATACATTCAATATATGTGTCCAAAAGGCTCAAAATACAGAATAAGAACCCTGATAAAGTTGAAATACCTTTTTAATAAATGGGTAATTGAAACAAAAGCTGTTCTGGTGCAGTTTTAGACACACATCTGAAAAACACATCCACGCTTAATGGAAATCTTTCAAAGGCACGACAGGCACACTCCAGAAGTAAAGGACAGCAGCCGAAATGAAAGATGATGGAGAACAAAATGGAAGCAGAAAAAAAAGGCTGTAGTGAGAGAAAAAAGAAATAGCCTCTGACAGTGGAGAGTGCCTGAAGGAGGCCATTACTGAGGCGAAAATGACCTGTGACTCTCTATAGACTGAAAATGATGGTGCCTCAGTCTGTACTGTACGGGCTTGAAATGTTAAGACTCACAAGATCATGGGAATGGAGTCTCTAAATCTACAGGTCATCATCGTTTCACGGTCAATGGACTTTTCACAAACAACTTTCAAAAACCTGTCTGCACAAAGTAAATAGTCTTTTTTTTATTCTCCACAAAAGACAATATTGTGTCTGGGCTGTTTATAGCAGTAATAAAGATGAATGTCTAAATGAGTTCCACCTGAAATGCTCTGTAAAAACATCAGGTTTTGCTCTTCTAGATAATACGGGAAATTGAACATGTAAACTGGCTCTTTGCTTTGTTTGCTTTTGTAAGATTTCTTTAATTTTTTTTTTATGTTTTTAGGTTTCCCCTGGAGATGTCTGCCCTGTATGCAGACATTAAATTTTATTTTGTGCTTTGGTTTGTAAAAACCCTGATATTAAAGTTATTGAATATACAATACTTTAGCAATATATCTCTTTGGACAATGAAGCCAAACAATCTGAAACTGTTCTCTGTAAATGAATATAGCTGCATTATAGGCATTTTCAACCAGCATCAGTGTCAAAAACCTGAGCAAAAGATTTCTCTTAAGCACAGATTTTACAACAAGGTGTGTGTTAAATAGGTTAAATGGCTTTCTATTGCTCTTTATTCTTGACAAAACCAAAAGAAAGGGCCAAAAGGTCTTCTACCTTCGAGAGGCTTTTTTTGTTTTTTTTTTTTGTTTTTTTTTTCAATTAAAGCCTTTTTGATAGAATTTGTAATAGATGGACAGAAAACAGAAGGAAATGATGTGCTGGGAACTGTATGTTGTCCGAGCTCTACCTGCTGGAAACCACAGAGAAGTCTATTTCAACAGCCTTTTATATCCCCAGTGCCATCTCCTGAAGGTAATTCTTAGTCTTTTTTCTGCCTTTTCATTTCTCTCCTGCTGTATCCAATTCTTAAAAACTGTTGTATTTCCCCCAAAAATCTAAGCCCTTTCTTCCTGTCTTACACTGGACAAAGACACGGCTGCTCTCTTCAACAACGCTGTGTTCTGGTTTGTGATGTAATAATTTACAATAAAGGCTCACTGATTTTTGATTTGAGACGGGAAAAGTTAAAAGCCAAATGGCCACTATTTGGCAAGAAATATTGATGATCTTTGAATGAAAGTCAGTAATGGCTAATAACAACCTCTCCTTTAAAAGTAATTACAAAAGGAAAGGCTCATCCAACAACTGAAGCACACAATGCCTGTGTCAAAGTGACTCGGTGCCTCTTTTTCTGGTTCTTTTGGTGTGATTGGTGTGAATGATTGTAGAAGCTCTGAAAAGCATTACCCTTTATTCACATGAAGAGCAGCCAAAGTGTTAAAAATAATGTATTTTTTAAAATGACATTTAACTTTCCATCTCAGAATCTGAACGCTTTTCTAACCTTTATCATTCATTATTATATCAAACCTGTATCTCACTGTTTGGTTTAGGGTTTGTCTCAGTTCTGTTGAGACTGACTGTATCCCATAATCCTATAGGTTCACTTTAGTTTACAATATTGCCACGATTCCCCCAATGCCCCTGTTGTACAAAGAGCACTCTGACCCCTGTATGTTCAAGCTGTGCCTCTTTAGAAGGTGTCTGATCTGTCAGCTCTAAAGATTGTGCTTCTTCAAACAAAACAAGTCGTACAGCAACGAGATTCAATTACGTCTTTAAAACTGAGGTGTCAAACATTTTAGTTCAGGGCCAACAAAGTCTACTTTGATCTGAAGTGGGTCGGACCAGCTCTCTGAAGGGGTTTAAAACTCTCTTACCAGTTGAAGTCCTAAAGATGAGGATGAAAAGTCCAGATGCCTTCTTTATATCCAATGACTTCTCAACTTTATCAAGCCCGAGACCACACCCTACAACACACATCTACAATGTTTCCTCCCACATCAGTCGAAGCCTTTGACCCAAAACACTGGAGAAAGTTCAAAAGCAGAGCGCTTCGGATAACTTACTTAGAGTTAGACTTGACTGAGCCACAAGGTCACAAGGTCACTTAGAGTTAGACTTGACTGAGCCACAAGGTCACAAGGTCACTTAGAGTTAGACTTGACTGAGCCACAAGGTCACTTAGAGTTAGACTTGACTGAGCCACAGGGTCACTTAGAGTTAGACTTGACTGAGCCACAAGGTCACAATGTCACATAGAGTTAGACTTGACTGAGCCACAAGGTCACTTAGAGTTAGACTTGACTGAGCCACAAGGTCACAATGTCACATAGAGTTAGACTTGACTGAGCCACAAGGTCACTTAGAGTTAGACTTGACTGAGCCACAAGGTCACTTAGAGTTAGACTTGACTGAGTCACAAGGTCACAATATCACATAGAGTTAGACTTGACTGAGCCACAAGGTCACTTAGAGTTAGACTTGACTGAGTCACAAGGTCACTTAGAGTTAGACTTGACTGAGCCACAAGGTCACAATGTCACATAGAGTTAGACTTGACTGAGCCACAAGGTCACTTAGAGTTAGACTTGACTGAGCCACAGGGTCACTTAGAGTTAGACTTGACTGAGCCACAAGGTCACAATGTCACATAGAGTTAGACTTGACTGAGCCACAAGGTCACTTAGGGAAATTGCTTGCTCGCAGTAGCTCGACGGCTCTTAAAAATCTCACTTATACAATAACTATTATATAAAGCAATACAATATAACTAAAATACAAATGAATAAATTAAAAAGATTTTAGGCAAATTTACCCAAAATAAGGGGCTACAACGTTTGTCAAAGAAAACGGGGAAGTGTTTCCTGTGACACTGTGAGACTTGTGTTTTTTCTGAAGTCATTAGCACCGTTTTCTCACAAAAGAAAGCAATGAATGGTTTCCTAAGAGCTTTAGTCACAAGAACAAAGCAACTTTCTTTTCAGAGAAGTTTAAATATCTTCTTGACTCACTACTCGTTACTCGATGAAGTTGTATCGTTACATAACCTCTGACATCTAAGTTTTACATAATCACATTTCCTCTGCATTGTCCAAAACATTTCATTGTGTCGTCTCTCTTTTGTTTACCCTCTGTTGTTTTATAATACCCTGTTTTCTTCTGATAATTCTTTTTTTTACTACTCTGGTTTTTATCCAGTCAGCCGATGAAGAGGACGTGGGCCGACAGCGCTGGCCTCTGTGAATGTTAATCTGCCATCACTGCTTTTTGTGACAAATGCAGCCAGATCTGACCCACAACACCGTCAGGTCAGGGGTTTTATTACGTTTATCCTGTAATACAAGAGTAATAGACCAAGAATAAACAAGACTATTTTGCAATAATATGTGTTTAAGATTAGAAAAGATGAGTTTAAACTGGATTATTACGTTTTCTTTAAGGCCTAAAATATCCAAAGGCATCTATTGATTTTCAGAAAAGGTCAGGAACCGCGTCTCAACAGCTGAATACACAATGTCCGCCAAAATGCAATTGTTGGTTGGTAGTGAACTCAAAACTTAAACTCATTCAAAAATATAAAAAATGTACTCAGATAATTTTACCACAAACATAAACTGAACCAAATGAGATGACAAGAGTCTAGAGTCGTAGAGACTGGTTTTAGACTATTTTATAAAGCTCTCGGTCTTGTAAGAGTCTCAAACTCATTTTTACTCAGTCTTGTCTCTGTCTGTCTCTTTTCTTTTCTATTACAATGTATTGTACACTGGTTCTGGTCTTGACCTGACATAGTCTTGGTCTAGACTTGGTCTTGATACGCTCTGGTCTCACTCTTGACTACAGCTCTACATAAATCCTTAGGTTTAATATGGATAATGCAACAACTTAATGCAACAACAAATCTGACTCTGGCATTCAGGGTATGGTGTAAGAAAATGAACTTGTGAATTGATAGAAGCTATGGAAGCCCTGTTGGGACATGTTGTTGTCTTTAAAGAAACCCGGCCGGATGGAGCTTTGATTCCTCAATGCCCCAAAACCTTCAGCAAGAAAATGCTCTTGACTGTGCTTTTCCTTCAGCGGTGCTCAGTTTGTCTTCTCTTTGCAGCTGAACGAGCATAAACAGGAAGTACAAGGGCTCCTTAAACTGGGTTGATGAGCCTTTTCTCAGTCTTATTCAGTCACTTTCCTCATTGCATTGTGTGATACCTAACAACCGTGCCACTGTGCCTCCAATCACAGGAAGACATTTTGGGTCGTATCGTCCAGATCAAACGCAGGTATCTGGTGGAGAGGTGCGTACGTCCAAATAAGCAGCACTTGAACCGGCGCATTTATCAAGAGGCTGGACTTATGTGACACGGGTGTTTTGCTTTTAACCAATCAAAGGGCTTTCCTTCAGTGCAGCCAATCATTGTAATCTTTTTATTATATTACTTGTATAATTTTACTTCATTGTATTTTTATTTTAGAGCCATTAGACTGTGACATAATGCTCTTTTATTGTTTAATTTATTGTTAAGCCCTTCTTCGAATACTTTATCACTCATTTTATTGTTAACGTACATCCAGTTAAAAATATATATTTATCATTATTTTGGCAGAATTGGGATTTTGGGGATTTTTATATCAGTTTTTTTTAATCTATCATTTAAATTGTGCAAAACTTCTGTCATGTCTTTGCTATACGTCTGACATGCCCTGTTTCAACACCAGAGAAAAAGGTGGAGTGTTTTATACAAACGGCTTTAATTTGGTAGTGGCCATAAGACTGAAAAAAAAAAACACACAGCGCTTTCTCTTTTACTCACGTCATGTAAAGCCGTCCTCATGGTTTTATGTGATAACATCATTAACACTGATCACTTCAGCTTCAAAACAAACTCTGGAGCACGGTTACAGGGAAAGCAGCAGGTCTCCGAGCAAAGCTGAGCCTTTACACACAGAGTAGATAATATTGATTTACCATCTGCCTTTATAAACCAGGACGGGCCTTAAATCACCTGCAACACAGAAGAACATTAGGCCTTTAATGATCGTCTATATCAGTCTTCAGCCACTTAAAGGTTTAGTCACACGCAATATTAAAACCGGCTGTTATATTGAGTCAATTACCTTTAAAATAGCTGAAACTGAAGCTATGTGAAAGGCCAGCCTCGTGATATACTGTAGACTTTTTCTGAAAATGTGGAGAATAGGTTCAGGCAGAGAATAAAATAGATAAACAGAAGACAAGCTATTCACTTGATCTGTGTTAAAAGCCTGTAAAAAGAGACTGCTCTGCTGTGTTATTCTTCATCCTTTAGTTATTGTCAGGGTGAATTTAGTCAGAAAGATGAGTGTGTTTGTGTTTTTAGAGTCTTGTCCCCTGCACAGACCATTATTATGTGATATTCTGATTTCTTCAGCCTTACGTTTACTGTAGGGCCTCTGAAACATCACAAGAAAAGCCTCAAGAAAAGAGATTGCTTTCAGATTGGATCAATAACCCTTTATTCTCTCACTCAGTACCATTTATAAAATCTACCCTTGGGTCACTGATTTAGTAACAAGTAATTGCAAATCTATATTTCAGAGCAACAATACGCTTCTAATTAACAACACAACCTGCCACTGCATGTTTTATGTAAGGCATTAAAATACCAGTCAGTTTGTGTATTGTAAACCATGGATTGTGGTTTGCAATACCACTAGTGGCAAGTTGTGGTATTGCAGCAAAATAAAACAAAAACACTGTGGAACTAAAAGGATTTTCTTCGTAGGTTGCAGTGTAAAAATTGATGAGTAGTTTACGGCTTGCAGGGTTTCTTTAACTTCTAAAATTATACAGGATTTTTTATACTTTGAATGAACAGGATATTTTTTCCTGTGAAACTAGGGATTTCACCAGAAATTAAAGACAGTAGTAAATGTTAGTCCTGCTGCTTTAAAATCTAGATTCATTAGTGTTGGCTTTAATGGTCGGAGAAAGGCCAGGCGTTTCCAGCTCATTTGTCTGAACACACTGGCCTTTTCAGCTCCTAATTAAAGCAATCAAAAGTTGAGGAGCTTTAGCGGCACTGACGGGTCGTTTCACCCCGGCCGCGGTGGATCTGGTGTCGCTGACACTTCGACTGGTTCGCTGTGACAGGGTGCTACAGGTTAATGCAACACGAGCACCCGTCAACGCTTCGCAGTTTTCTCTCAGCCCCGGGTCAATAACGAGGCTCTGCTGTTTTCTGTAAATGTTTTTCTGTTGCAAAGAAAACAAGGGTCAGCAAATCAAAATGACTCCAGGTCAACAAAAATGGAGCAATTTTGTTTCAGTTGTTTTTGTGCTGGATTTGCAGCTTGAACACTTGGTTGTGTTTCTATATACTGAGACGTTTTTATTTGTAGGAGTAACGTTGCACTGCAAATCTGGTTTTAGAAACTACTATCTGGTTGTAAGAACAGAAAACTTATCCGTCTAAATCAGGAAAGAGGGGCACAGTGAGGCGACTAAAGGGGATCTACAGAAGCCCTGCAGGGACATGTGTTTTCTGTGGATAAACCCAGTGACAAGAGGGCAGTTCATGTAACATTGTGTTTGAATTGAAACATGTGCTTCTCCTCTAGCAGTGCTCTTTTTGTCTGCTTTACATTCTTTAAACGCAGTGAATTGTAAGATAGCTCTTGAATTAGTGGCTTTTATTTGCATTGAAAAGAAAACTGTATGAAAGTGTGTTCTGTATTTAAGTCCCAAATATAAGTTATACTCTATTTCTCCTCCATCGTGTGGACCCGTTAATGGGTACGTCATTTCCCGGCTTCCTATTGGTTAGTTGGCTGACATCGTAGGGGCAGCGAGAGGCAGACACATGACACAACGATTTCTCTACATTTCTGACCCTGCTTAAATGTAGGTCGTCTTTGGTTTTCCTGCCTCACTGTAAGATGTAAAATCGTTGTTTTAGAGTTACAACAAACAATTTTCTGCACAACGGCACATCTTTCATCTGCGACGGCTGAAAATGTACAAGGTTTACGATGTTTCAGACACAAGGAAAGGAGGGAGGAATCGAGTGTGCAATCTATCTGTCCATCCATCCATCCATATTAATATACATATATAAGGTAAAGACCTTTCAAATTGCCTCTGAGTTGGCTCATCTTCAGCACAAATCACAAACTGGAGACTGCTGACAGACTCTTTTCCTGTAGTGTAGGGCACATACAAAGATCCACTGATGTGCTGAAAGTGCTGAAGCGGCTGAGGAGCTAAATTAAAGCAGTTTGACCTCAATGATAAACAAACCACAGACAGTTTAAAACACAACATATTGATTGGAGACACATTTTTACAGCCCCTCCTCCACATCGCAGCAACACGCACTCTATCAGTGATGTGGATGTTGACGGTAAAAGGCTGATACATGAGTTTCTTTCAAAGCTTATTAGTAGGAGGCAATTAGCAGGGTCGCCCTAATGTTTGTACCACTCCTCTCACATAAATCAGGCAATAAGATGAGGTTATCTCACACTAATGGGCCATTTGTAACCATTTATCTTTCAGAAAATACATGTGTGTATATCTTTAATAAATAGAGCTGAGTCAAGTAACCGCGAGGGACCAAATGATGACATTAATTCTTATAGGGTCTGTTTTACTAAGGTCTCAAATAAATGGTGTGTGCAGTTTGTTCCCATGTTTACTGTAATTGGTGGAAGACTTATTAGATTTGTTTGAGCAGACCTTTGGGCTCCACATTTTGTCACAATATGATGCTTTATACTATTTGAAAAAGGTCTTTTTTTAAACAATAAGATGGTCAGTGTGTTTTCTGATGTAGTGACCTTAGACTAGACTGTCAAACATCGGTTGTAGTCAGTCTTTAATCTTTGTCAGACTGTTTTCTAATGTGACAAACAGCACAAGTGATTGTTTATTGTTGAAAATATGAATTGTACATAGACCGGCATTTCTCTAAAATGGAAAGTCTAAAATTTCTTGACGTTTTTCCTTCTTGTTCTCCAGACTGAATAAGCTAACAAAGACCGCACTCACAGCGTTTCTTCAATAAACTCCCAATGTTTCTGTAGGAAAACCTTGAGTGAACTTTTAAATTGAGCCTCTTGCTTTGTGACAAGTCTTTAAATCACTCACAGATGAATGTCTCTGATGATTAGTTCTGTCGGGGATTGGTTAATGACAGCTCTCAAATGTCAAATGTATGAATCATTTGTCCGTATTCATAAGTCCTATGGTTCTATTGTGCTCCGGTTGCTACGGAAACCTACACATATTCCAGGCTGCAATATTGTCAGCATCGTTTTCCATCAGAGCGGTCTCAAGAAGGCAGATTTATTTTAGACATAATTACATGAAATGCTGGCAGGAGGGCATTAGCTGTCAGTGTGTTTTGTAATGTAGAAATCTGAGTAGAAACTGATCAATGTTGTGGAGAATAGGTGAACATAATTAACATGTCAGTGCTGTTTTCGAAAGTGTATATTCCCATAATAGCACTTTTTCCATTTGTCTATCTTGGAAAATAGACATTTAAATTTAAAGCATTATTAGTTTCATTAGTTTCTGTTTCTGTTTTTACAGCAGCTCACTGTGTCTTTATGTTCCAAGTTTTTTGTGCCATATTTCCCAAACTAGCTCTAATGTAGTGTCATATTTTAGATGTTATGGGTTTTTATTTCTATTTTCTTATTCAGTTACCTATGCATGCATTCACTTTATGTGCTTTATGCTTTTGTATGGTTTATTATAGTTAAATGTGGTAGGAAATCGATACAGTTAACAGTTTATTAATGGAAAACATAAACAATGATATAAGGATATGAACATAATAGTGTGTGCAGGTCGGTTATTGTTGTCAGACACGACATTAAATTCTTTGTTGGGTACTTTGGTTGGATCAGTAAAGGTCTCTTACTTTTTGATTTACTATAGTATCAAACATTTGCCTTATGTTAAATACTTTTGTTTACATAAACCAAGGGTGTCCAAACGTTTTGCAAAGAAGGCCACATTTGATGAAAGTAACATTTCTAAGAAGCAAACAGGTTTCAGTTGGTTCTAATCAAGTCTTTGTTGAATTTAAACATGTTTTAGTCAAATTTGGAAAAAGTTTTGATTGGATTGGAACCCGTTTTTTATAAAGCTGCTGCTGTTGTTAGATTTTATCTCTGAAGCTGAGGGACGCACAAACACTCACCATGGGCTATGATTGGCCCCGGGGCCAGACTTTGGACATCTTTAGACTAATGCAATGATGTGTTTTTATTCTATTATTACAATGAAGCTGACTCCAGTTGCTTTAAAGAAGTGATTGCACTTTATTAAGGGCACATTACAATAATCATCAGTGTTGCATCATCACATTCATAAAGAGCATTATTCAAAGCTTCATAAATGCACAAATAATATTCAGCAAAGCATCAAACTGAGACAGCATGACAAAGAGAACATGACAATAAATATAATACAACAGGTGTCCAAAGTAAATTCAATACAACTTTCAGCAATTTTAGTGATGTTTGAAGCTTGTTTTCAGCAGCTTTTATAAATAATAGGTAGTTTTCTGTTTAAGTTACTCGCTTTTGCTTCATAACCTTTTCTCCTTCGTTTTTTATCTGTAATAAGCAGCACTATTTTCAACCTTTGATCGAGACTAATTAAAGTCTTGAAATTACATTGGCGTAAGTCCCACGTCTTTGTCCTGTTTGTCCGCTGTACTGGCAAACTCAAAAAGCTGACATGGACAATAGTTCTACCCAGTAATTCGACAGCTGCCATGTCACATTTGGCTCTAAGCTGCGCCGAAGTCTTGCAGTTGTTTGTGTACAATATTTTTAGGGGCACTGTTGTGACAGAAAATGGGTAATAGAGAAAAGAATATCATCCAGGGGCTGAACGTTAACTTGGCTGAGCTGCTGTGATATTGACTTAAGGCATGATTCCACTGCTGCAGAACGATATAGATAAGGTTGGAAATGCACACTTTAAAAGGCATTTCCATCGTCAAAAGTGGTAAGGCTTCTTTAATAACGATACTGCACAATTATGGCCCCCACTCTAGGTCCAACAGTTCGGTGCAGATGTTAAAAAGCGTAGCTCAACATCACAGTCTGTTGATTTGATATCACCTCAAAAAATCTAAAGATGGGAACAAAATAATGGAAAAACTAATTAAGCTGTTCTTGTTTTGGTGCTCAAGTCATTTGAAGAAGGAAGAAAGATCAATGTTGGAGGATCTAGCATCTCTTACCAGCAGTTCTTCCTTTAACATCCCATGGGTCTTGCCTTGGCAAATACATGTATGGCATTAAACACGAGCAGAATTTGAAAGAGTGGGTCCCGAAACTGTAAAAGAAAATTACATTGTGCACCTTTAGACTTTTGGAATCCTATGGAAAACCAGTGCCGGACCTCTATGTAACACATGCTTTATGAGGCCAACAACACTTCCTTGAATATCATTATTTAACTGTATCTGCAAATATTTAAATAAAGTAATGCTTATTTGACACCATAACATGCAATGGATATTTTCTTTAATGCCTGCTTGAGTCCTATTCATCCTTTTCCATCAGAGAACATAGTTTGCACTCCCACTTTAGTCACAACTTGATGATTAACAACACCTGGTTGTAACCTTTCTTGAATCCTATATGAAGACTAAGGGGGTTTTCTTGTTGACTTTTGTTTTTTTCCTAATAATAAGATACACTACTGTCAAATCAGCTAATGTTATTATAAAAATATCATGGAATTGAAAGAAAACGGTTCCAGATCTTCACATTACACACACTTTTGAAATGTTAGCACAGTGGTTAGACCTTCCTGCCTCACAAAAAGAAGGTCCAGGGTTTGATTCCCATCCAGGACAGGCCTTTTCTGTGTGGAGTTTGCATGTTCTCCACGTTTCTGCGTAGGTTTTATCCAGGTGCTCCAGTTTCCCCCACAACCAAAAACATGTACTATTTAGAAATACAGCTGTAAAAGGCCACAGCGATTGTCTTTTAGTTTTGTATTCTGACATTACCATAAACCTAATGTAAAACTGCACAGAAACGGACTGAAAGCTTTAGTCCAGCTCGTTTTCAGTGATACCAATGATCGTGTGGAGCTTTCTTAGCAACATACTGGAATTAGTTTTAAATAAATGTGGATGTGCCTTTTCTGCCCCTGAAACATTGATATTCCCTTCACGGATAGTTTCGAGGAACATAGTAATTACGTTTGATTCCCAAGACTGTGCTTTTCTTAAAGAAGTGTAATCTAATGTGTCAAGAATAAAATCTGCCCCTGTTTCAGTCCCATTTATTAGTCGGCTCTGTCTCTGGAGAGTGCCAGGGCTCTAATTACAACCAGCAGTGATAAGACGATTGAGAAGCACAAGATACACATTACCTGTCGGGTTATATTACACTCAATATTATTATAGAAGACGTGCAGGGTTTCCCAAGATGTAATTACATTAGGTTTATGGCAGGATTTAATCTCTGAGGACGCTTGTGAAGAAAGTGAACAGTTATATCTAATAGTGGGAGTATTTTTGGATGTTTAATGATTGTTTGATAAGTATCTGAGAATGGCACTCTTTGCATTTGTAGATGGCACAAAGACATGTTTGTTAATGGTCAAGTTTCAAAGAATAATAATTTAAATGAAATTTGAAAAGTTGTAAAAAAAATTTTGTTAGGCAAACAAACTTTTTTTATAAAATATCTGACTTTTGCTAAGGTAAGGTTGGGCTTAAGCTCTGAGCATAAGTAAGAGAGTTAATTACTTTTCAAATAGACTGAATTCTATAATGAGAGACCGAGACAGAGTTAGTCCAGTCTTAGACCAGGTCCAGACTCACGGAGGTCAGTGTTTGAAGGAGACAGAGTTAGTCCAGTCTTAGACCATGTCCAGACTCACGGAGGTCAGTGTTTGTGAAGGAGACAGAGTTAGTCCAGTCTTAGACCAGGTCCAGACTCACGGAGGTCAGTGTTTGAAGGAGACAGAGTTAGTCCAGTCTTAGACCATGTCCAGACTCACGGAGGTCAGTGTTTGAAGGAGACAGAGTTAGTCCAGTCTTAGACCAGGTCCAGACTCACGGAGGTCAGTGTTTGAAGGAGACAGAGTTAGTCCAGTCTTAGACCAGGTCCAGACTCATGGAGGTCAGTGTTTGAAGGAGACAGAGTTAGTCCAGTCTTAGACCAGGTCCAGACTCACGGAGGTCAGTGTTTGAAGGAGACAGAGTTAGTCCAGTCTTAGACCAGGTCCAGACTCACGGAGGTCAGTGTTTGAAGGAGACAGAGTTAGTCCAGTCTTAGACCAGGTCCAGACTCACGGAGGTGAGTGTTTGATTGAATATTAAATTATATTTTTTTTATTCAATGGCAATAACAGACTAGAATAGAAATGAGTTTAAGACCAAGACAAGACCTTTTGTTTAGACCTGGTTCTACAACACTAGAGTGAAGTGCTGTGAACATAATAAAACACCTTCTACAGATCTACATTTACAGAGTAGTTAGAGGTTCATTGTTTCACTGGCTTTTTTTGCAGCATACTATCTAAAGCCTGTATGTGCCCTGTGTCATTGCTCCTGTCTGCTTCTCCAAACTGAGTGCTGTGTAATAAACCCTACTTTTCTCATAGACCTCCTTTACATGCTGGTTCTCACAGTGTCTGAAACCTGTTCAGGACATAAGAACATGTCACAGATGTTCTCCCTGCAGTTTCAAGTCAAAACCTACTTTTAATCAAAATCTAAGAGACTGATGCCATTTATCATCTTCCACTGCTAATGAGAGAGGATGTGTTTGAGGCACTGACACCTGTCTGGTCCCCCGCTGCTCCAGCGTTTCACTGTTGGAATGTATAGCAGTAGCTTTCACTCTATTGACATCCACCTACTGGCTCTAATTTTACATAATTGTCTGTGTTTTCGAACAGCTAATAGCCTGAAATGACAACCGGTAGTTATCCCTTTCAGGAAAATGTCCACCACATTTAAAAAAAGGAAAAAAAGAACTGAATTATGGAAGTGCTGTGGGAACAGGTAATGGGATAAAAGCCACAAAATGTAATGCATTTCAAAAAGTTTTCAGGAGAAAAAAAATGTCAAAAGTGTGTCAAAGGAAATAAAATATCCAGCCGGTCACACAAACCTCGTGCCCACTGGAGCAGTACAGTTTGTGTTGTGTCTGTACGGGTCAGCCTCCAGTTTCAAAAGAGGGACAGAGTTACAGAGTGTACCGTGTTTCTTTGACGACCCCTCGACTTCTGGATCCAACAGTGAGGTACAGTTACAAAAACAAAGCTAGGATCTGAAACCACTTTGAAGTCCCCAAACGTTTGCACCGCCAAACACAAGCATTTACACTCTTCTTCTTTTTAGACTTTCTTTTTTTGTCCGCTCTCTCGCAGCAGCAGCCTGCGGATCCCTCTCCTGCTTTTCTTTTATCAGAAAAATACAACCGCACCAATTTTCCCAACAAAATACTAAAACATTACACTGAACTGAAGTTTAGCGTCCGCTTAGCTGCGAGGACAATCATCTCTTCTGTGTTAAACATTACATTTACGTTGTCTCCTTTTTTTCTGTTGATGCTTTTCTTTTTTGAGACGTTTGAGTTAAAATACATTTTCAGATGAAAATACACTTTATCGGCAGCTTTTAAACTTCAGATAAGAAGCCGGTGTCGACCAATGGGAGCACTCCTTTTTTGAACATGTGATTGGCCAAGATTTGACGTCATCTGTTAAAATATAATTAACAGTAGATGGCGTCACAAAGCCTGTGATTGCTTTAAACAATAAACTATTTCAGTTTTAAACTATTATTATCAAAGTTGAACAAAAAGATTTGAGGTACAGTATGTTTGACCTCATAATAGAAAACTTTTGTTGCTCTTATACAAGCGTCGCTGCTGAAACACAAATCCTTTACCTGAACTAAACACTCCTGTACAAACCTGACCTCACCTTTTCAGATGGTGCTCTGCCTGAACATAAAAGTAATGTTATACCACTTATTAATTTCTACATGTTATTCGTTAATCTTAGATGGAACAAGTAGTCCTCTTTTCTTTATGATACCAACCTGAGAAACCATTAATCTAGTGTCATTATGTGTTTGTTCCAACTTTGAATCCTTCATTTTTTCCACCATTTAACCCACAGTAAAACAATAAAAAAAAAAGACTGTGATTCTTATTAGGAACTTCCAGTCAGTTTTGCAGGGTGTTCATGTGCGTCACACAAAATAATCCTCTTGGTTGTTGGTGGTAAAAAATTATCCACAGGGAAGTTTAATTAAGAGCCACTTAACAACATTAAACAGAACAACCTCAGCATTAATCTGCCACTGAGAATACTTAACTGGAACTTTGTGTAACTGGATGTGTTTTGGATTAAACCGAATTCAAATAAAAGGTCTCAAGACATAAATATTAAATGATCTATTAACAGTGTTAGGTTGACATACAGTAGATAAAGTGTTTAAGATCCTTTCTCAAAGATGCTGTGTGCAGTTTTCCCTTCTTTTTGTGTCTCAAGGCTCTTTACTCTTTATGTATTTACATTGCGTCAACAACGAGCATGACTTGTGACATTGGACAGTGATTATCTCAAATGTAGGAAACTGCTGCAGCTCCCGAAGTTTAGAAAGCTGGGAATAAACTAGAACCAATAATCTTCTTTAATCGGAATATTATACTGCAGCGTCGTGTTACAAAAAAAAAGAGGAGTTGCTCTCTTTTTGATTCATTTGTTTTAGCTCTGTTGGTGGGTTGTGGGTTCTATCCCAGCAGCTTTGGCCTGAGGTGGGGTCGGCTACAGCCTGGACAATGGCTTTTCTATTTAATGACACTGAGGTTTTGTATCTCATTCAGAAACATATTTAGTGCTGCAGGTGTTACTCTCCTGAACACAACCTGATCCATCCCGTTCATTGGAAACACGTCTAAAGAGAGATTTAGACACCTTCCAAACTGATCAATTGAATATATTAACTGAAAGTGGAACAACAATATCCTTTCCTTTTGCTGCAGAGCCACAAACCAAACATCACCAGAGACCTTTCAGGACAAAGGGAGACATTTTGGTTAACAAGGCTTTAGGTTGTGTTTCTCTTTTTTTTTTTTTTTTTTTCTCAATAGTCTTCTTCCTCTGACCGCACTGACCATCTTTTTTTTCACATTCTTAATCAAGATGCTGCCGAGAAGCGCCGGCTGTTGTCCCTTCTCTGTGTCACAAACAAATGAAACTGTCTTTTTTTAGCAAATTACCAGCAATTTGTAGACATAAGCTTTCAGAGCCGACATGCTTCCATGCTGAAAGGATGCATCACGTTAGACCTGGACATTTCCATCGATTACATCTGTCTCAAGCAAAATATAAATGTTTCTTAATCGTAGCATTAAAAAAGGGCTTTTGACAAGTACAGATGCTGCCTTCTGTGAATCCTTTAGATTTTCTGACAGGCACTTTTTGCTCATTGGCTGAGTTTGTTGAAATTAGCGACGCCCTGGACCTGATGTCTGGCCATTTATTTTCCGTTCGACAGGATTTGGTCCAGCACTGTCTTCTCCTCTTGACAGGAGTCCAAACTGAGCCATCGTTTAAATGTTTTAGTGCTTTAGTTTAGTCCTTCACAGAGCAACTTCCTGTCTGGAGTTCCCGTTAGCGGCCGGCGCGATGATGGCGGCAGCAGGACCGGTTTTCTTGATGGAGGTGAGCCTGATGTGGGACGTGCTGTGGAGGTAGCTGGCCTGGCGCTCGGGACGGGGGCCTCGACCGCATTTCAACTGACTGAAAAAAAAAAGAAAAACAACGTTAAACAATTATTAGCATGAGTTTAGCATTAAGTTCTTTCCTTTCAACAATCCTTGCATTTAACAAATTATCTGTGTCACAGTGAAGCAGCAGTGGAAGTTAGCTACCTTATCTCCAGCAAACTAGCATTAGCAGCAAGGCCGTATTAAGAGGGTGAGATTGTGAAAACTGCTGAAGACTGCAGAAATAGACTCTCCTTATGATCACTTTCTTTAATTATCTTCAACAAACTATCTTATGCTGTGAGGTTATGATGTTTTTCAGACAGGATTTTGAAAATGATCACTCAGCACAGAGCATTTTAGCCATTATGGTTCGACAGATAAACAACTTTCTAACAGAGGTGCTGGGAACGCCATCATCCATCCATCCAGCCATCTTCTACCGCTTATCCAGGGCCGGGTCGCGGGGGCAGCAGTCTAAGCAGAGAAGCCCAGACTTCCCTCTCCCCAGACACTTCCTCCAGCTCTTCCCGGGGGGATACCGAGGCGTTCCCAGGCCAGCCGAGAGACATAGTCCCTCCAGCGTGTCCTAGGTCTTCCCCGAGGTCTCCTCCCGGTGGGACATGCACGCCTAGGGAGGCGTCCGGGAGGCATCCGAAACAGATGCCCGAACCACCTCAGCTGGCTCCTCTCGATGTGAAGGAGCAGCGGCTCTACTTTGAGCTCATCACCCTATCTCTAAGGGAGCGCCCCGCCACTCTGCGGAGAAAGCTCATTTCGTCCGCTTGTATTCGGGATCTTGTTCTTTCAGTCATGACCCAAAGCTAAAGACCGTAGGTGAGAGTAGGAACGTAGATCGACTGGTAAATCGAGAGCTTTGCCTTAAAGCTCAGCTCTTTCTTCACCACGACAGACCGGTACATCGACCACATTACTGCAGAAACTGCACCGATCCGTCTGTCGATCTCACGCTCCTTCCTTCCCTCACTCGTGAACAAGACCCAGAGATACTTGAACTCCTCCACTTGAGACAGGATCTCTCCACCAGCCTGGAGGGGGCAAGCCACCCTTTTCCGACTGAGAACCATGGTCTCAGACTTGGAGGTGCTGATCCTCATCCCAGCCACTTCACACTTGTCTGCAAACCGTCCCAGTGCACATTGAAGGTCCTGGCTTGATGGAGCCAACAGGACAACATCATCTCCAAAAAGCAGAGATGAAATCCTGTGGTCCCCAAACCAGACTCCCTCCGGCCATGATCATGTGATTAAATATAACAACAACAAAAGCATCACAAACACCTTCCTGATGAATTAGAAACTCCCATAACACAAGACTTATTAAGATACTTTACATCAGTGAATGAAATAGATTCACAAAGGGTTATGGTCAGCTGGAAATAAAAGGATAAAAAAAGCACTTGCGAACATGAATAAAAAAGATAATTTTAATTCATTAAAATTTTAAGATTATTAAAGCCTGTTTTTTTTCTAAAGTTGCAAAGTCCACAGAAAGTTCAAAGAAATAACTCAAAAGCAGAACTTTCCTCCATTCGACCAACACCGTCACACACTGAAGCCTCGTTTAGAGCAATAAGAAATAAATTTAGGTTTAACTGCTGCTGCTTTGTGATGCAGATCCAGTGTAATGGCTTCCCAAAGGTGCTGTTCATTTTTAAAAACTCTACCCTCGCTGCAGTTGTGGCACAAATAAAGGTTGTTCAAAGTTTACTGCGAGAGTCAGAGATTTCAGGCTTGTAAAGTAAAAATGTGGACAAAACAGACGTTGCTGAATGTTTTTGCCATGATTTCTTTGATGTAAAGTCTATAGCCTGAGTGTATTGTATGGATCTTAATATTACTCAGTGATGGAATACAGGTTGTGTTTGTCTCGTCAGTTTTTTCCTACGAGACAAGCTAAAACAATAACAAAAAATCTGCCAAATGATGCCTTCATGTTCTTGGAAATCTGCCAAAGCATTTTCCTGAGTTAAAAAAGAAAAAGGAAAACCAAAAGTGTGGTGACAAACTTTAAAGCTAAATCCTCCTCTTACAAAAGATCTTTGAACGTTGTTAATAAATGACACCCTGAGGATATATTAGGTCTACAACAGGATACGTTCTGGATCAGTGGTTCCCAGACTTTGGTCCGTGGCCCCCTGGTGGGCTGCGAAGGTACAGCAGGAGGGCTGCCAGAGGTTGTCCACAAGTACACAATAAGTAATTAAATTTAAAAATATTGAAAATCTATTTGCATATTAGTTCTTCTGTGTGATGTTGAAAATGTATTATTCAGCAATTTAAAGCCAACACAAGAGACACAGAGACAGATCCAACCTGTTGAAGTGTCGGCGGAAACTCTCGCTGAGCAGGTAGAGGGCAAAGGGGTTGACGCAGGACGAGGAGAAGCTGAGCACTCGGGACAGAAGCGTGATGACGAGGTGAGCGAAGGACAGGTCCGTCTGGTGGTAATGGAACGAGCGGTACATGTACAAGACGTGGTTCGGGAACCAGCACAGCGCGAACAGTCCCACAAACACCAGCACGATCTTCGCCAGGCGCTTCCTCGTCTCCATCTGGAAAGGACACACAAAAGGAGGATTAGATTTATTATTTATTAGACATGCAGTGTACCATACTGATTAAGTACTTGTATCAGTACTTGAAATAAGTGAGTACTTAACTGCAGAAACAAGTGAACCCCCCTCTACAAACGCCCCCAATGTCTTAAATAAACTAAACCACATTCACGAAACATTGAACTGGCACGTTTATATTTCAGCAGATGGTTGTAGCCACGAGACCAAGGGCCTACTTTATAAAGCATAAAACATGCACGCACTCATTTAAACATGCTGTCTCCCGATGATTTGTGTCGGGGAGCAGCAGAGGATCTTGGGAAAAAGGCCAAAGTTTGCCAACAGCTGGCAGCGACTCAACACAAATCAGACGAGCTGCCTCCGGACTGCAGCGGCGACGGTGATCTTCTGTAATCAGCGCAGTTGGCTCATAGTTCGTGTTTGTAAATGTAGTGTTCAGCAGTGAGTCAGTCAAGGTGAGACTCTGCCTCAACTTCATTATAACAAGCTCCAGCTGCGTCTGTTCTTCAGAGTTGGAGCTAATTAATCACAAGAGTTTTCTGTGTTAAAGTGGCTTAATGTAAATCTCTGAAAAATGTACCAACCTTCCAGTAAAAGGAGAGATTTTTTGGAGAACAGGAGAGTTTAATTTGAGAATCAGTAAGACTTGGATACGTTTTACTGTCTCTCAGTGAAGGTCTAATGTTGGTCTTACTCGGCGTGTGTCTGGTCTTCAGTGAGATGCTTGGCGTTTACTTAGGTCCACACATTAAAAGATATCTCCATGATCAGATATCCCTGGAGAAAAATGTTCTTTGCCTACACTAGGACAGAACTATCCATAATTTTGACATATCTCCACATTCTCAGAATAACAGCCCCCGTCCTTCTGTCTGTCCCCACTCACACGGCAGAGTCATGATTTAAACAAAACAGAGATACGACAGAGCGTATGTTTTTTCCCCAACATTAGAAAAGTAAAGGTGTTTTTGTTTGTCACACCTCACCCTTCTGGTCCAATTAATACAACCTCAATTGTAGTTTTATTGTTGTTACAGTTCATTTGTGAAGCTGTGAAAGTGTTCTCAAACAAACTACACTGAATTAAACGGGTTTATTGAGCCCACAGACGCTGGTGCTGTCTTAGTCAGGTGTCATACAGGACAAGACTCACATAAATGATGACGACATGAATAGAAATGTCCTATGGGGTGTTTGTTACTTAAGTAAATAGTTTCTAACAAAATGATCAACTTTGGTCAGGACCACAGTTTAAATTTCAGATTAGAAAACATCCTTATTCTCCTAAATTTCCTAAAAGGTATGTCTTTGAAGTTATATCACCGTTTTGAATGAGCACAAGTTCCTGCAATTCACTGATCTTATATTCAAAGTATTTTAAAAGTTATATCTTTTCCTCCGTTAGACGTTTCATTGTTGTCTATTGATGTGTAATGATTGAGCCATAAACTACTTTTCTGGTAGTTTTAGAAGTTTGGGTTTGTCAGATTTGTAATCTAAGCTTTTAAATTCCAACCCTGTATAACCCTATTACAAAGCCTTTCTGAAAACTTCTGAAGCAAAAGAACAAGTGGAAAACTGTAATATTGCCCGTGGAGCCTCTATCTTTCCTTTATTTCTTTGCTCCAGGTGCTGTATTTCTGTAATGGAATTTCATCTCGGCTCGTTGATGATGAATCCTCACGAACCCTGGCACACTGTGCACTTGCAAAGCCTCCTGGGAGTTTGAGCTGCCAGCTGACATTAGGATCAATGAAGACGCATCGACACCTTAAGTGACAATGGCGTCTCACATCTGAGAACGCTGCAGACGGTGAAAAAACAAGGAGTCGGGCGCTTGGTCATGTGTCTCCTGCTGCACAGCGACACTGTGAGTCAGTCCCGGTTAAAAGCTGGGTTCAGTGTTATTTAGCCAGGGTTATATTTTAATGATAATACATTAATCAATATATGGTTACAGTCAAATTGTAGTTTACATTTTTAGCTTGAAAATCCCTCTAATGATGGCAGTTTTATATTATGAACAAAGAAAATGTATTTAACATGTGTATTGTGATAAACACATATAATAGTAATTACTTGGAAATAAAAGTAACTGACAATAGAATTACTTTATGAACAAATTATGTCAGAAGCACACCACAGACACATGATACTTTCCTAATGTCTAAAGGGCATTATGACTCAGTAACACCACATTTCTATCATTAATATGCACTTTATGTTGAATTTTCACACAAACTGTTAAAGCAGCTACTACTCCTTACCTCTGCGCCACATTCTTTGTAGAAGCTGAGTGGGACAACGCAGAGCAACAGGAAGTAGCATGACCGTCAACGTAATCCCATATAAACTCATGTTTAATATTGACAGAGCACATGGGAAATAAAAATAATAGAAAGACCACATGGGCTGCATCAGGAAACCTTTCAGCGAAAACACGGGGGAAAACGATGAAGCGCTGCAACTTAATAAAAACGACACATCCCAAAAACAAGCACTGAGTTTAAAGAAGTCCACAAACAGGACAATTTACTAAAAATACCAGTAAAATGTACGCGTCTCATTTAAACAAAGAGCTCTGTTTGACTCTACCATCATCAGAAACAAGAGCCCACAGGGAACACCACACGACAGCGAGTGTTCATACAACAGCTGTCATCCAGGTCCTGGGCCTGAGTTACACATCCACCACAGACATGTCCTTTCCTTTTATCAGTGGGCATTAATGACACACAGAGAGCTGCTCTTTAAGCTAATGCTGCTGCGGCTTTATGCAAATTAGACACATGTAAACAAGGTGATGTTTTACTGCAGCGAGCTTTGACAGTGAACAATAAAAAAGCCGTGTAATAAACTGTGGTTTGTGCAGATATTTATGGGATAGCCTAATGGTTGATGCAGAGTCACATGGATTTCAGTTTCAATTGGGCATTTTTGGAAAGTGCAATGGTTTGTTTTATTCCTTTCAGGTGCCTATCAAATCCTGTTCTGTGAATGGCTGTCATTTGCATAAAGATGAGTTCTGCTCAAATGAGATTTTTTGGATTTACATTGTCCCAGAAGCATTGAAGCTCCACACCTGTCCACTAAAGTGAGAATTTGAACAGTTGTTAATATGGTGACCATGAAACACATCCGGGTCAGTGGTGAGGAGGCAGGACATTTCCTAAGCCCTTTGAGGAATTCAGATTGAATAAAAAGAAGTGGGTTTGTTTTGTTTGTCTGACATTATCTTTTCATCCTCTGCATTTCCTCCTACCTCTGACGTCACACTCAGGCCATTTAGTTCAAGTCGTTTATACAAAGCCACCATTAAACCTCACTTTGAAACCACTTTAGATCTTATGGACATGCAACTATCACTAACAGGAGAACACGATTAGTCTATCTCAAATTTTCAAAGGCCTACGGCTGTCGACTGGAGGAAAATGTCAGCAATGGCACTTGAACAAACACATGGCGCCATAAACAATACACTACATCTGCAAATGCACTGTCAAATGTGGACAGGATAAAACTGAAGGGACTGAAGGGTATTTGAGAAAACAGTTTAGCAAAAAACTTTCTTTAAATCAAGTCCTGATACAGTCCTGGGTTTGGTCTTTATTCTTGCTTCAGTAAAGATTAATTTAATGATGAGTCCCAGTCTTAGAACCTTTGTTTTGTTTTGGATTTAGTCAGATTATAGGTTTAGTCATTTTAAAAATTTAATAATATGATTTTGTTTATACATAGCACTTTTCAAAAACATGGTTACAAAGGGCTTTACAAAACCCCATTCAAATATGAATAAATTAATTAAAACACCCACAAAAGACAATTAAAACCAGTAAAAATGAGACTAAAAAAACCTGACTAACTTAACAAAAAACCTGAATAAATTAACAATAAAAGATAAAAAAAAATGCAGATAAAATAGAATAAAATGCAGTATACCAGGAAGTATAAAATGAGAATAAATAGATTATAAAATGGATTTAAAATAAAATAACAAATAGTATTTCTGTAAAGGTATGTCTTCAAAAGAGTTTGAAAATACGCTTTTAAAGTCTTGATTTAGTCTTTGTTTAATCTAGGTTTAATAATAAAAAGTGTTTACTTGTGGTTTAGACCTTCAGTCTTCACTTAAAAATGATTTAGTCTTGGAACTATACACTGAGGTTTGCTTCGGAGAACTAGAGTTTTTATAGCTGCTGTTTTCTCGGAAAATACTGAAACTCTGACGCATCAGTGTGGATTTATAAATCTAATATGAACAATATATTCTAAAAGTCCTCAGCTGGATTCCAAAGTTTGAGTGTTTCATGGAGTGAGTAAACAAATAAAAACACTGAATTGTTGCATTTGAGGTAAAATACATTGTTCTCTATAAGCCAGTGTAGAGTTCTCATGCTTCTAGTCCAACACAGTCTAGCATTAGGCCTGATTTAGTCCTACTTTTGTGTCATTTCAGATTTTAATTATAAAGCTAATAAAAAAACCCTGTACTCTGCACATTCATCCCTTACCCTTTCTTTTGGAGGGACAAGGGGAAAGGGTAGTGGTAAGTTAAAGAATTGGGATTAGATATATGGGTTTTTCTGTGACTGTGTTGGCGAAGTACCCTGTCTGTTCCTAAACCTCGTTAGATAAACTCTTGCAGATAATGGACATGTGGTGGTGATGTCCACACCTGCTGCTCTTCACACCTTTGGTCCAGCCGGCCTTTATTTACCTTTGTTCTGGGGGTGCTTTGAAGTGTTGATTAGAGCTTTAAAACACACACATCAAAGTCAGGTTCAATACAGATTAAGCTTCTGTCAGACACACTTTTTTAGGTGTTTCTAAACACATTTGTACAGTTCTGTCTACAGGGGTTAATTTGAGCTGGATTCTGCCAAAACATGATTCGGGAACTCTTTTATTTTTACATAGAATCTACTGGAAACTATTTACTTGGAACTGGCAACATTTGGGAAAAAATAGATTCCCAGTCCCACACTCTCAATTTAATTCAATTCAAAGCACTTTATTTTTAAGTTAAAAGGACATAAAATTATTAATTTATAGACAGTTACAATCAATAAACTCAATAACACAGGACACACAGTACAACATAAAAAATTCCCAAATGCAACACATAAATAATTTATACATAATTTAAAAAGTAACAGTAAAATTGCATCTATCCATTGATAGAACCTACCGCTGTAGCTGTAGTTTCTTACAGGAGCTGCCTCCTTCTGATTCTGTTTTTTTTTTTTTTGGTTATTTTTAGGGAGCTCTTCCAATTTACAGGCGTAGTCAGAAATTGTGAGTCAAGAGTTGTTTATTCTGCCACAAGAGTCCAAAATCCCTTTAAATAGTCTCAGCAGGACCACATCAGCCATGTTACCTTGTCAACAACCCCAGGTGGACCCTCTTTTAGCCCCCTTTTGCCCCTCCCACTGGGCTTTAGTAATTAACTAAATAAAGAAAAACAGTGTATCTACTTTATACACATAATGAACAACACAAACACAATAAGACACAAAGGAAATATACAAAGGTAATTAATGTCTCTAGTCATGTGACACTATACATTTAAGGCACCAGGAAGTTATGTCCCGGTTTAAAAAGTGAGTCTCTGTATGGTTGGAACGATGAATAAATGAGTGAAAGTGTGTGTATGTGTCGGCCGTGGATCTGCCCGCGAACACTGACGGACGTGAAAATATTGAAATATGGAAACAAGTTTTTTCAGTTTGCACTTTACACTTTTGGGTTGTTAAAAAGTAAAAAAAAACCTCACCTAAAGTTTTTTAAAAGCCACTTAATCCTGACTGACAACAGCTAAAGACTATGGTTTATATTCATTATAGGAACAGAACTGCAGCATTTATTGTCAATGGAAAGAACACAAATAAAAGCGTGGGGTTTTGTTTGGTATACTCGCACACACGGTTGAATACAATGCTTCATATTTATTCATGAGGTTTTTCCGTGCAGAGAAAGAAAAGTCCTGTGAGCAGTGACAGTGACAAACAGCACATTTTCTGCCTCTGTGTGCCTCAACAATGAGACGATGGAGTCA
Source organism: Neodontobutis hainanensis (assembly GCA_024349245.1). Lineage (NCBI taxonomy): Eukaryota > Metazoa > Chordata > Actinopteri > Gobiiformes > Odontobutidae > Neodontobutis > Neodontobutis hainanensis. The sequence goes on from JALDNG010000036.1 coordinate 673,384, forward strand.
TGCCACGCTTCACGTTGATACAAGCGAGAAGAACGGGTATTTCCACAAAGGGTTGTCAGGAAATCTGTAATCTAGCAACAAATGGGACAAAACTATTAAAAAAAGAGGTATTAGCTGTGTTTTTCTACATTAAGAAGTGGCATGTCTGTGGAGGTTCTCAGTCATCCAGGGCATCTTGAAGAAAAAAAGGTTTGAGTAAAAGGTTTGTCCAGATGCTTTTACTCAAACCTTTTTTTCATTAAGAAGTGGCTTTAATGCTGCAGAAAGCATTTCCATATAACGGCACTGATGTGATACTCTGTTAAGTCACTGTTGCCTGTGTTTAATGCGTTTAATTAAAAACAAAGGTTATATTCTCCAAAGCAAGTGCCACAAGTGTTAGACCCTTTAAGTGCTTTGGCTCTTTATCAAAGCAAACTTTTCTTGCCAGATTCAATTCTACCATCTCAGAGCCTAATATTATGACATTTCAAAATGAAGAATAAATCTGCAGAGGCAGTGTTAAATTTCTAAATCAACAGTTGCCGAAATGGAAAATGTGGTTTGAAACTGGGGTCAGTGATGTCAACACAGTTACAGGACGGTACCTATACGTCCTTTTCAAAGAGTTAAAATAATATATTAACTTATAGTGCTTCATTATTATTATTATTATTATTATTAACCTGGTTCAGTCCAAGTGTCTTCAGCTTGCTCCTCAGGCCAGTGAAGAGTGTATAAGAACATGTAGCTCCTCACTAAAGCGCTCAGAGACACGTTTGTCAGTAATCGTCTGCGCTATAATAACAACACGCTCTTATATCTTATTTGCTAAACCTGAAACCCAATCAAAAAACCCATTTAGTGGCTTGGAAACAAATCAATGAGAAGGGTTTAAGGACAGAGAGAGGAGACAAATCTGTGTTTAAATGCTTCATCTGAGGATGTGCTGCAAACACAAATAATTTACAGAACTGACTCTTTAACCTTCTTTATTCACAAAAAATCCTAAAAGTACAGCTCAACCAAAACCAGATGATTTATTACTGAGTGTCCAAGAGTCAATGAGGCTTTAGATCCTCTCAAATACAACGTTTTTAAATACAGTTCTTTAAATGTGTGCTAATGCTGGTTAATTACAAATGGACAAGCATCATTAACGCCACAAACGGCCCACTTTATCAAAATATATAAAAGAGGATACGAGCTGAAAGTTTGGGAAGTTTATCTGCAACTTACAATTATATTCAGACAAAGAGCAAGACAGGGTTTAATACAAGTGCATCAAGCCGACCCTGAATAATGCATAATAACGTAATTAAAATGAGAAAGTTTACTTTTAAAACAAGTGAGGGGCTGCATCTAAAACATCAGATTAAAATAAGATTAAAATTGAAAACTTTAAAACACAGTTGAATTGTTAAAGCAGATGATGATGCACTGATACAAATACTTTTATACAAATTTGTGGCTCCATTTCAGCTTGGTTAGGAACTTTAACATTTAAATGAAGGTTAATATGACACTATACAATTTAAAAACAAACCTAGTTATTGATAATTTTTGAAAGAAACATCATGTTGGTCTTGGACTTTTTTATGCCCTTGTCTTAGGCCTGAACCACACTTTACAAATACTTTTATAAACTAAATACATTTTTTGTCTCCATTTCTAAAAATATCTTTGTCCAGGCTTTTTTTTAAAGATGGCTACAGAATCTGCTGATCCTGTAGCAGCAGGAGAAACCGGGAGCCAGTGTAACTAATGAAGAGAGGAGTCAGTGTAACTCATGAAGAGAGGAGCCAGTGTAACTCATGAAGAGAGGAGCCAGTGTAACTCATGAAGAGAGGAGTCAGTGTAACTCATGAAGAGAGGAGTCAGTGTAACTCATGAAGAGAGGAGCCAGTGTAACTCATGAAGAGAGGAGTCAGTGTAACTCATGAAGAGAGGAGCCAGTGTAACTCATGAAGAGAGGAGCCAGTGTAACCTAGTGAAGAGAGGAGTCAGTGTAACTCATGAAGAGAGGAGTCAGTGTAACTCATGAAGAGAGGAGTCAGTGTAACTCATGAAGAGAGGAGCCAGTGTAACCTCGTGAAGAGAGGAGCCAGTGTAACTCATGAAGAGAGGAGCCAGTGTAACTCGTGAAGAGAGGAGTCAGTGTAACTCATGAAGAGAGGAGTCAGTGTAACTCATGAAGAGAGGAGCCAGTGTAACTCATGAAGAGAGGAGTCAGTGTAACTCATGAAGAGAGGAGCCAGTGTAACTCATGAAGAGAGGAGTCAGTGTAACTCATGAAGAGAGGAGCCAGTGTAACTCATGAAGAGAGGAGCCAGTGTAACCTAGTGAAGAGAGGAGTCAGTGTAACTCATGAAGAGAGGAGCCAGTGTAACTCGTGAAGAGAGGAGTCAGTGTAACTCGTGAAGAGAGGAGTCGGTGTAACCTCGTGAAGAGAGGAGCCGGTGTAACCTCGTGAAGAGAGGAGAGGAGCCGGTGTAACCTCGTGAAGAGAGGAGAGGAGCCAGTGTAACCTCGTGAAGAGAGGAGAGCCGGTGTAACCTCGTGAACAGAGGAGTTACCCTCTCTTCTTTAAAGACCACTCTTGCTGCTGCATTCTGGATCATCTGCAGAGGTTTGGTTGTGCAGCAGGAGTCCCACCAGAAGAGCATTGCAATAATCCAGTTTGGACAAGACAAGATCCTGGACTAGGATTTGCGTAGAGTGTTCCGATAGGAAAGGTCTAATTTTACTAATGTTTTAGAGGATGATTGATCATCAATTACGACTCCCAGATGTGTTCTGACCAGGACTCTGAGGATCAGCAGCAACCATCATCTTTATTCAGTTTTGGTAAAAAAATGAACTTACATTAATCTGGGGAATGGGAGGCACTAAATAATTTAAAGCAACAAAATTAAATAATCCTTTGTATTCACAGATGTTAACTCCAAACACTCGATGGTTTTTCTCTGAAAACCTCCACAGAGACACAGACAGAGCTATGAAACTTCTACACGTCATGACAGTGTCTCAAGAGTAAAAATCACTGACATAGAATAAATCTCTGTCTGCTCTCTGGCTGTCACTCATCTTTGTTTAAGGCTGGTTTCTACACATTAAACACAGCTTGACTGAATAAACCTTATTTAAATGGCCAACGACTGTGAGTCCATCAGGTTTGGTTTCAGGGGAAACTCCTGCCTTTAGAGATATCAGCTCAGCTCTCTTACAGTTGATCTCAGAATTCATAAAGGCTCTTGGAATTAGAGACAAATGTCTTCACCTTGAACACTCAGGCTTCAAGATGTCCTGGATGACTGAGAACCTCCACAAACTTTAATTTAAAGAAGTTCAGTAATCTATATTGAACACTAATACATATAAATCAACTTCCTCAAGTCCATATTAAGAAATCCAGTAGCTTAGCGATTACTTAAAGCATTGGACCACTTGATATAACATTTTTAAGTAAGACTGAAGGTTTATTTTTATTTTTTAAATGTTATGACGCTAAGTTCATCTGAAATGTGTTTTGCAGTGGCATTGTAGACGTTACCACGGATACACACAAGTTTTTAAACAGTTTTGTTTTTAAAAATTCCTGTGTGGTTGTAGCCACTTTTCACTTTTCATCTCGTGGTCTTGGTCTTGAGGTCAATTTTGTAAATGAGAATAAACTTTTGAAATATTGAGTCACTCACTAATGTTTATTACCCACTCACTGACAGCACATGCATGTACTCAGTTTTCATTTCACAAAATCATCCAGATTCAGCCATTTCTTTGCTTTAGCCCAATAAATACATGTAGTGTATTGTATTCTGCTTAACTTCTGTTAATGAAATGGACACCAAGTTATTTTTATGGTAAAATGGTCTAAATAATACTACGGATACAAGATGACTTATTCTTTTTTGGTAAATTATTTCAATTGTCTGCCCGTACAACAATAATTTCAATCCAATCTTGTAGCAGTCTACAACAATAAGAAGCTATTGAACAAATACACTTGGGGGGAATGAAGAGAGAAGGTTATTATTTCACTGTCCACTTCACTGACACTCGTCATTCTTCCATTTATTTGAGCACATTGACGTTTTAGTCCCGCTCCAGCCCCTTCGTTATTGGCATTTTCTGAAAAGTGTATCCAATTCTTCCTCTGGTGAGAAATTGTAACAAAAACAATCTTTGCACCTGTCTGTCTTGGAAAATAGACGTTAACAATAGCTGTTCACATGCTTTATGAAGGAGGTGAGGTGTGGAACTACACCCCTCACCTGTTAGACCAGATCTCAGTGTCACTAATGGACTCTGGAGGACTCTGGAGTCTTGTACAGACCTTTTCATGAGCCAGGTCCCGGTAGTGGTCTTAATTTGGTCTTGTCCTGTCATAGTCTTGGTCCAAACTCTTGAGTCCTTTAAAGTCGTACCATGGCCTCACTTACTGTGGTCTTGACTAAAGCACGACATAAGTTTTGAGATGGTTTCACAAATCTACATTAATAGGGTCATTAAGTATTTGGTCAGCTACTAGTGGCTGATTTTACTGAATGTATTTGTCAGAGGTCAGCGACCTTTTGCTTTGGTTAAGGGTCAGTACAATCATCACTGACAAAGTTAGCCACCGTCACTCAAGCGTCATTTAACGTGAACTAAATACTGTCATTAAATGAACAAGTAATGCAAGTTTGTTATTTAGGTTTTGGTCCAGTTGTCCTCCTGAAATGATTATAAAGCATTTTCTACAGTAAACTAAAAGGAGTCACAATAATCTTTGGTGCTGAGTATTGACAGCGTAATGGTCTAAACCATCTCTCGGATTGTAAAACTTCAGTTAGAAACACTTTTGTGAACAATAATATCCCAAAGAGCTTCTAATAACGGCCTGTTGCAGCGGCTCTTGTCAGATCACAAGAAAGCTGTCTGTTTCTTGTTGGTTTTTAAGATGTTTTTTGGACCCAGCGAGAGAAAAAGGGCAGTGGTCTTTGACAGTGAAAAGTATAGCGTCTCACATTTCTCCTCGGGGCACTTTGCCAGGTCACATAAGGGAACTGGAGTTACTCAAATCTGTACCTGCACTAAAACTCACTCGAGGGTCACCTGCCAGCGCTCATTAGCGTCAGACGTCCTGGAGCGTAAATAAAACCCGGGACACCACCGACCCTCTGTTCTCTTTAAACACTGACGGGAAAATATAATGTCAAAAATGGCTGCAATTATGTCTCGTGTCATGCCACTGGTCCACCTTTAGAAAGTGCTCTCAGCAGTTTCTGAAGGTGTTAGACTCATTTTCACACACTCTTGTCTCCAGGTATCACGTTCTCAGGACTTTATTTCAAGAACGACTAAGGCCAAAGCTGGACTGGAAAAAAAGTTCCTGGATGAGAACGTTTTATGAGTCATGGGGCTGGATTTGCTTTGGGCATGAGGGAGACAGTCAGAGTCATTTGTCCTATTAGAGACAAAAGCCACCACATTAAATAACATTATATTACAGACAACATAAGACTTTAGAGAAAAACCCAAATTCCCCTTAATATATCCCTTTCATGTAGCTTTAGCCAATGAGGCAGTAGTGCTAATCTTCTTCACTTATCTTAATTTACTGGAAAAAAAAATCACCAAACGCTATGTTATCCATGAGTTTCCTACTGTTTTTTGAAAAAGTTTCATACACTGGTCTTGACTTGGTCTTTGTTATCTACAACAGAACAAAACAGTCCACATAGAGCTGGGTATTTATGTGCATTACATACTAATACATACGTACATTAAATACGAGTACATCACGAGAACTGGGTTTTAGGTCACAAGAGTGAGATTTGTAGAATTGTGAATGCTGCCAAATGAACTTTAGAGACTGGCTTCCTACTGAACCCTGACACAGTTTGATTAAAATGTGAACCTTAAGTAGACCACGGAGCCCCAACGGGATGAACATCATGAAGGGACATAAAACACAAAGTCTGGGATCTATGGAGCTTTACATTTCTAATTTGACAACTTAGACAAATGCAAAGAGTTTTATTTTGATGTACACTAAAACATTGACTTTACTGTTGTGTTCTGACTAGATACAATGACTATAATGTTACACTTTACCCTACTTTAGCACACAGGAGCCACTCTGCGACATTATGAGGATAAGTCTACAAAATCTGAATCAAAATGAAAAATAGCATGTGTCAAAAAGGCAGCTCCTGCAATTCTGTTCAACTTAGAAACAAATGAAATACAAATCACCACATAGGAGTTTAAAAAGGCAAAAGTTATGATGCCATTAAAACTCCAGTGATGCATTTTTATCTGGGAACAATCAGCGTCTGGAGAAAATGTCAGGCAGAGTCCTCAAATCCATGTACAGCAATTTCAGAATCTCAGAAGACATTTCTCTGATGAATCAGGGAAGAAATCGTGCGTGTCATCTCATTATAGTTCAACTCATCCATCTGAGGCTCTTCACACGTCGCCATCAGATGAGGACACAAGCCAGTTGGTGCATTAACAGCCACATGGAAAACCCAAACATGTGTCCTGAGAGAGTACGTGTAATTTATTAAAGACACTGAGATCTGAAAACACATTAGAGCAGACACTGGGGCCACGGTGCAGCACACACAGAGCTGCATTAAAGTACAGTTTAATCAAGACCTGGGATAGAATGAAGAAAAGAACAACTAAAGCCTCAAAAAACCTGAAGCTGACACAGGTCTTTCTTGTAAAAAGTAAAAGTCAAGAGGGATTAATTGTGTTTAAACAGAGATTACCTGATATATTTACTCTTGCATTTAGTTTGACATTTTAATATCCACAAGCTTATTGTAACAGGAATAATCTAAAAAAAATGAGCCATGAAGGCGTCATCTGGGTTTTATAATGAAAGGTTTTAGAGTTGCAAGAGTTGGTCCAATCACAGCTTGCTTCAGGAAAAAAGAGCGCTCCTATTGGTCGACACTGATGTCAACAACAAAATAAAATCAGGAAATGGGTTATTGTTATGCAAAATGTACTGATTTTACAGTAAACCAACTTTAAAAAGGTAAAAATAGAAAAAAGTGCAGCAAATTAAACTCAGCTAAATGTTATTAAAGCTTTGAGATGTTGAACGACACTATAACATAAACTCTAACCTAAAAATTTCAGCTCAGCTCTAAACTTGGGTTTAATGTAATTTATTTATCAGTGTTTTGTGGCAAATTGGTCAAGTTTTAACTTAAAAAAAACATGTTAGCGCTGCTGTTGGTGGAAAGTGGTCAGGCTGAATCTGTCAGTGGAGCTTTAACCTGAACAAATATAATTCTGCAGTAACACATGACATAAGCACAAGTATGAGCCACATAAGATGAAAATAACTCATTAAGACTAAATTATTGTTGGGGTGTGCTTCTGTGAGCCACGGTCATCCATCTATTGATAATCTCGGGTGGGATGTAAATAAAAGTTCAGACAAGACCAATAGAAAACCCACACACTCCCAGTCACACTGTATAGTATCATGTTAATCTCTAACACAGAATAAAACCCAAGGACCTACACATAACAGGGTTCTTAAGTAAAACGAGAGAAAAAAGGCCGATCACAGAGAATGTGTTTTATATTCAGACAAAAAAAGAAGGTTAAGTTCAGAGATCTGACACTGAATATTAAAGAGGACGAGACGGAAAATGTAATTTAATGCGTCAGTGAATTTAAAATGACATTTCATTGACAGTAGATGATACACTGTCAAGGCTGCGAAACAAAATCAGTGTAAGTACGCTGATCTTTTTTTAAACAGTCACAACAACTGTGTGAATCCAGACATTCACTTTGCAGACACTGGGGCGCTTTGGCAATTGTTACTGTATTTATAATTACTTTAAAAGTACATTCATCGATAGTAACCTGATGTTTTAATCTAGTTTTCAACCTGTCTGTGAAGGAAACAAAAGATGCGAGCTTATTTTTGAGATGTGTGGGATTTATGTTTTGTTGCAGTACCAGAAGTGTCCACCAGGAGAACGGACAATAATATATAAGTTTAAAATAAAACCAAACCTCAAACCTGGAGCCACTGTTTCTCGGCTCAGTACATTTATTACTTGAGCAGTGGCAGTGCAATATTTTTCCATCACTTTTGAGCCGCGTCTATATTTGGTGCTGTCACTGTTGTTTTTCCAAACGAACACAGGTGCCTGAGTCATTTCACCTGACACATGACGGACAGCTCCGGATTCAACAGCACACTGCATTTTTTATTTTTTTTTACAAGCTGCTGTGGCCTGGAGGTGATTAGAGGTCACTGAGCATGTTGGCGTGACTAGGGCTTCAAAATCACCACAAGAGGTTTTCACAGAGTCAAGTTTGTCTGCGTCATAGAGCAGCTCCCAAACGCATCACTCTAGTTTTATTAAAAAGTGGGATAACATTTTATAATTTTCTTTCAAACTTACTTTTTTTTTTGGGTTAGGCTTGGTTTACTCCTGGGTTTATGGGTTTGGTCCATGTATTATCGAAGCTGGTGCTGGAGTAGTACCAGATGTAGTCCGAGAAAAGAGCTCTGGTTTATTCTTAAGTTGTAAAATCCTACATTCACTGGTCAGTTTCTAATAAAGTGTGCTTGTGCTGGTTTGGTCCATGTTTGGCGGTGCTTTAGTCATTCTTAAGTGGTTTGATTATCCTTTAGTTCTGGTTATAGGTCCTGCAATATTAAACCCAAAATGACAGTGGTGTAGTTGCAAACATTTTCCAGAGCTATACTTTCCTTGTTTCTCATTTCTGCTTCTGTTTGCATTTTTTTAAAGGCTGGCCTTTAAAGAAACAGAACAAACAAACTTTTCTCCATAAAAACTATTAATTATTGTGAGCTAAAGGCCAGTGTTTGCAGGATCTGAGTATGTGAGACTAGATTTCTTTGTAAATTCTCTCTGAGTGACTTCATATCTATTCAGTGTCACGACCTGATTTACTGTTGTTAGTTCGCCGCTCTCCATTAACCTTGAGTTTATGGAGGTCACAGCTCACTTCCCAACTCACGTCCCACAGAAAATAACTTTCAGAGCCACTTTCAAACCTGAACACGTACAGTGCATGATGCGTAATATTTTGTAAGCACACTTCCAGTTTGGTGACTAATCAATGTCTGTGAAGGTTTTGAAACCCTGTTGAGGCCAACCAATTCTACGTATAAAACAAAAAAAAGAATTTAAATGGTTAGAAAGGCTTCCCTACGTGGCAGTGGGAATCCCATCATCATTCGGAAGCCTTTGCTCGTCTGTCTCCTTTCCCTCCCTCTAACTGAATCTGTGAAACCCAAAAAGGTGAAAAGTGATTACTCAGTCCACTGACACCGTCCTCCTCCTGAAACCGCCCCCGGCTGAAATATGTCCCCGGCCTGCAGAGTGGGAGAAGTGTGGGAGGTGTAAAAAGCATCATGTCCAAAAGCATTACACTAAACTTCAGGACAAGACTCTGTAACCCCCAGGGGACCAGCACAGCTTTTTAGACAAACTTTGGAGTCACATAGCACTGGAGAAACTCTGGAAGCTGCTTGGTTTTGCCTTAGTTTATTCCTAGTTTAACATAATTTAGCCGTTGTTTAGGTTCTGTTTTAGTTCTTATTAGGTATTAACGCCTTCCTACCTGTCTCTTGGTGTGCTCACTGATCTCTCCCGGCATGTCGTCTGCGCTCTTGATGAGCGTCTGCGCGATGTGGTAATAATAAACCGAGATGATAGCCAGAGGAATCAGGAAGTACACCAGGAAGATCATGACCGAGTGGATCTTCGGGTGCATCTCGTTGGACATTGGATACGGGACGCAGTTGGCCAAGGTGATGTTGGTGCCGTTCTGAGTCTGGCCCTGACGAGAAGATAGAAATGACGTCACATTAAAGATCTTAAACTGACAAATAACTTAACACACAGCAGAACTCTGAATTACAACTGACTGTGGCATTAAGAGTAGCTCAGAAAACATGCTTTTCACTCTAATGTCAAATAAAACTTTGCCATTTAAGCTGGATGAAAGGCAATAGTAGCTCATTAGTGGTACAACATGATAGACCTATATTTAGTTAATACAGTCAATGTGTAGCCTTGTCTAATGCTAAAAGAATATCATGCCTGAGCTGCCCACCAATAAGTAACTAACTGAGATTCAAGATTCAAGATTCAAGATAGACTTTAATGGTCTCCAAGAGGAAACTAGTCTTGTGTGGATCATATTACATCTATACATAAATAGAAACAACAAAGAATACAAGCCCATTTCTTCAGGTGCAATGGTCTTCAGGAAATGAAATAGAGCATTGTACAGACAAACCAACATCACATATGTAGTCACAGCTACAGTTGCCGTTACAACAAACATAACATAAACAGACAGGATTTTTCAGTGGCTTTTTATAAATCTCTTCCTGATTATGTCACAATTTTCAGACAATATTTCCAACTGAAATATCAGGTTGTAACGCTTTCTCCCTTGGTTGGTGTTGAAAATAACTTTCCGATTGAAATTCAAGCTCATTAGGAAATCTAGAGATAAAAAAAAGTTATAGTTGGAAAAGATCAGCATGATCCTGTTGTGGGTGAAAGTGAGTGGGTGATTGACAGGAACATTTCAGAGCAGATGGAGGACAGACATAGAAACACTTTGTTACGAGCCGTCAGCGCAGTCCACGAATCAGACCAAAGAGAGAAACAGAAGCTCTGGTCCTTCATAAACGGACTGCAGCAGAGGTTATAGTGCTCAGGGGCTGCACTGGTCCTTTGGGAATCCTCCTGTGACGTAATGATGATGATGTGCAGGACAAAGGCAATGTCAAATTGTCACAGTTTCTCATTGTTTATGGGAGATATAGTTAAGTTAGAGAGATTTATCTTTACTATTCTACTCTACGAAGCCGAGGGACGAATTTAATTGTTCTATTTCTGAAATGGGACATAACTGCCTGTTTCCAGAGTTAACTCAGTTCTAACCATAGGTGGCAAAAGTATTCACACTCTATACTTAAGACTACAGAGATCTGTGTCAAAAACAAAGATTCAACTTCTTTACTCAAGTAAAAGTAAAAATGCAGTCTCAGAAATGTAAAAAAATGTTAAGTAATTTTGCTTTCAATAACACACAAAATATTTGTGATGACTCCTTATAGTTTATGATAAAATGAAATGTGACTAATTTAATACTTGGAGCGAGTTTTAACATCTTAAAGGTTATTTGCTCATTCATTCATTCATTAATGAAGTTGTAAAGTACAGATACAGCAGACATATCTTCCTAAGTACACTTCCCTCTTCTGATTCCAACCAAATATTCAGTCTTTGTAGGGCAGTATATACTTTATACACTTTCTTACTGGCATGGCGACGACTTGAGAGAAGATGGCTTCAGGGACAGCGAGGAGGACAGACAGAACCCAGATGGATACTGCCTTTAGACAAGTCCAGAAGACGGCACTCGACGTCTGGATGTCCATGGGGTTCACAATGGCCCTGTACCTGAGACGGATGAGAAAACACACTAATTAAAACTAAATTGAAGTTAGACGAAACAAGCATTGGCTGTAAATGATTTTCCGGCCTTTACAGTCAGTTTATAAATCAGGGTCTGAAACACTAGGGCCTGGAATTCAGAGGAAACACATGAGTTTAGTTCTTAACACATACTGCATTTGGCGTAAAATGTTGACAAAATAAGTAACCATTAAAATAAATTGTGTTTATACATTGTCTGACAAATGTATGCAACAAATTCCCAGATGCCTGTTGTATTTGTGCGTCCACCAATTCAGTCAAAATAGCACATTTAAAAATTCTGATTTTTTTTTTACTTTTTTAGAGACAGCTTTAACTAGAACTATTTTTTTTCAATTAGAGAACTTTTTAAATAACTGTTCAATTCCTAATCATTTCAACAGAGTTAGATTATATCAGCCTTATCATGGATAAATAAAACATGAGCAGACAGATTTACTCCGACATGAGACGTGGTTATTATTACAGCTCTGCCTCTCCACTGTGACACCGCACAGACCATGTCCCAAGATGCACTGCTGTTTTCCGTAAAACAACCACCTCTGTCCATATTTATCAGAAACCTCTGACTTCTCAAGGCTGTAAGAAACGGAAACACAAGCAGCTTCTTAAGTTTTGTGCTTTGTGATTCAGTGAGAGTGTGAAAATGGACAAATTTAAAACTAAAGTTTCACGTATCTATCATCAAGACACACTCCGACCATCAAGAAGACACACTTCGACCATCAAGAGGACACACTTCGACCATCAAGAAGACACTCTCTGACCATCAAGAAGACACATTCTGACAATCAAGAAGACACGCTCTGACCATCAAGAAGACACACTCTGACCATCAAGAAGACACACTTCGACCATCAAGAAGACACACTTCGACCATCAAGAAGACACTCTCTGACCATCAAGAAGACACATTCTGACCATCAAGAAGACACATTCTGACAATCAAGAAGACACACTTCGACCATCAAGAAGACACGCTCTGACCATCAAGAAGACACACTCTGACCATCAAGAAGACACACTTCGACCATCAAGAGGACACACTTCGACCATCAAGAAGACACTCTCTGACCATCAAGAAGACACTCTCTGACCATCAAGAGGACACACTTCGACCCTTAAGAAGACACACTTCGACCATCAAGAAGACACACTTCGACCATCAAGAGGACAAACTCTGACCATCAAGAAGACAAACTCTGACCATCAAGAAGACAAACTCTGACCATCAAGAAGACACACTTCGACCATCAAGAGGACACACTTCGACCATCAAGAAGACACTCTCTGACCATCAAGAAGACACTCTCTGACCATCAAGAGGACACACTTTGACCCTTAAGAAGACACACTTCGACCATCAAGAAGACACACTTCGACCATCAAGAGGACACACTTCGACCATCAAGAAGACACATTCCGACCATCAAGAAGACACACTTCGACCATCAAGAGGACACACTTCGACCATGGCAACAAAAGCAGCAACAGCTCTATTACGATGGTTTATGGATTATGTGGCAGTTACTTATGTGCATTACTAATACTTACTAATATGCATTTGTATAATCTCTAAAATGATGATTGTCTGGGTTTGGTTTGTTAAAGGCAAGGCGCAGAAAATGGAAGGCACCACTGAATCCAAATCCAGTTTCCAGTCGCCTGTGCAGACCCAGCTCCTGGGTATTATTCTACACAAATATCCACTTCTCATTTTGAATAGATTTTCTGCACTCAGACACCCACTGAAAAAGCAAATACTGGTGAGTGGCAGCTCTATGATCTGGAAAGTATAGAAACGTATAATTAAAGACACATGGGTCCAGAGGTAAGTGCATAATGGGTCCAATGTGGGCTACATTTAATTGGACTTTAAACTGATGACTGAAAATGACTGTATAATCAATAAGAAGTCCCGTAAATGAGACAGTATCAGACTCAGAGGTGTTCTTCTTCATATTTGACCAGTGAAGATGTGTTTAACCAGATGTCATCAACCCATCAAGGTGGTCATGGTGGTGTCCAGAAGATTACGTGGGTTTTGGACAGGATTAACACCATCCTGTCTCTAACACATCCAGGATTCAGTAGCTCTTATCTTCATGGCTACTTCATTCAACTGAAACTTTCCTGAGGCTTGTGTTTTTTAATTTACCTTTTCAACTCTTTCTCTGACAAAAAAATTTAACATTTAATTAAAAAGCTTCAGCCTCAGGTATCACAGACATTAATTAAAGCATAATAATACTCTTTGTCAGTCCACATCTTATTCAAAAAACCCATACCCATATTCTGAATAACTTCATAATGACTTTTTTTTTTTTCAACTCAAGAATTGGCCAAAGAGACAAAAGGACAGAAACAATAGGACTGTGGAGCCAGAATGATAATTACTTATTTTGGGCATTAATTAGCTGCATTTTTGGTGTTGTTATGTGGAGCCAAGGTTGTGGCTGAATTGGAATTGGAACAATGTCTGGTTTAGAACAACTCTAAAAGCAATAATACAGCAGAATGTAATGAGATGGTATTATTCCTGGTTATCCCAAAATCTTAAGGGTTGGGATGGTAAAAGGAAAGATAAGATAAAAAAATCCTTTATTAGTCCGACAGTGGGGAAATTGCATTTTGTGCAGCAGATGTACAGTAAGAGCAGCAAAGTATCACACAAGTATGTGATCTGAATTAAGTTTTTACAAACAAAGCCTGTATGGATAGAAAAATATGGTCACTTTATAGCAACACATTCAATTTATAGTATTCACTGTTAAATACACTTTCCTTTAAACTGTTCAATTGTAAAACATTTGAGAATCCCTGGTATAGCACATTTATGAACTGAATGGATTATATTTATATTTCCAGCATTTCCCTTTATTTCAAAGTCTGTGGAAATGCAATCTAATGCAACTTCCATTTAATACTAATATGTATGTATCAAATATTTTGAACAAACAAGAATTACCAAATACTTCTCCAGCCTTGAGTTTCTGTCGACTGTGTTTATGTCTTTCCCGAGGTTTCGTCTGTATTATCTGTTTGACCTCTTCACCTCCAGCCCCTTTGTGCCTCCCCCCACAGAGACCCAAACTCAATACGACTGCTCTGATTCCCAGAAACCATCAGTGCTGTCTATCTGTGCTGTACATGCTAAAGCAGACTCTTTTCAAGCACTTTCTATCGAGATTACCTCCACAGCGCTGCTCATCTGTTCGCTCTGACCTTGTGACACGACGCTCTCGAGTGAATCACTTTGTTATATCGAACACTTTTATTCACACAATTTGAAGGTCCTTTATTCTGTTTATACATGACATTATTAAGGCATTGATGACAGAAGAGTTCTAGTGTCGGTTCATGCCGCGGTGGATTTAGTCTTAATCATCCGCTTACAAAAACAAACGTGAAAAAATGATCAGATGTTCTACTTTTAGTCAGATTTTGAGGAGTCTGAGGAAAACGGGCTTGAGCTGTTCAGATCTGTGAGGTAACTTTGAGGAATCTTGCACAGTTGTTTCCCTTTTAACAGTAAGACTTATTAAAACAGGAACTGTAGGTTTAATACAGGCCGCGGTGACAATACCCATTTGTCTGTAAATACTTAAGTACTTATAAATGTTCCAAGATAACACTCTAACACAAGTCTAAAAGTCTAACACAAGTTTAAATTTTAAAAAAAGTTTCCATTTCACTTTATACACATTGAGGCCTGGAAAAAATGCAAAAAAAACTGCACTTTACAGAATTAAGTGAAAGTTTGCACAGATGATTTAGCTCATATGTACAGTATTTGTAGCATTTTCAGAAGTTGAGGAGGACAGTATGTAGTTTGAGTTACTAGGGTTTGTCACCTGCAAAAGCAGCAAACAGAGCGAAAAATCTACACAGAAAAAAGCAAAGTGTCATTTTTGTGTCATGCTTCAGCTCAGACAGGTTCAAAACTCACCCATGGAAACGTTAATGTAAGTATAATAAAGCAGGTTATTTCTTTCAGTTTTTGCTCATGATGCTCTGGAGAAACTTTAAAATGTATTAGTACATTACTTATTCATTCTTTTTTGCCATTTATCCAGATTTTTTGAACTGGCTCCAACACTTACATACAAACGTACTAAAGAAGAACAAAATAACTAATACAGAAGGCATTTACAGGGACCGATTGTGAACTGAACAAACAAAGAAGAAAAGAAGAAGAAGAAAAATGTATTTATAGAGCATATTTTGCCAAAGTAACTCAATGTGCTTAAGAAGAGTGAAGAGTGCAGGAAGAGAACAAAGGTTTTTCTAACCTATAAAGAACACTCTGCTCTGTAAATGAGTCACATGTGAAGGTCAGGACTAAGACTAGACTTCTGTTACATTCATGTCTATGCATCTAACAAGAGCCACTAAAAGCCCGCTGACATTCAGTGTTTCTCTTCTACACCATGCACATACATGGGCTGCTGTCGGGCAGAACTTAGCCTGATCCTAGCTTCATGTCAGAACGTGACTGTTGTCTTTTTTCTTCATCAGGCTTGAGTCAATATTAAGATGAAAAAGGTCAGTGTTTTCTTGAAGTGTCCAGTTTGTCTTTGATCTTCAATGAAAGACCGGTTGTTCACATAAAAGCTCTGCAAAGATTCAAAGCCATGCTCAGATAAAGTATGTTTTTGTTTTTTGGCAGAGTATTTCTCTAAAAGCTATTTTCATACGAGCACTATTCTTCAGAGTGAAAGGAGCATCAAAGCCTCGTTCAATCTACAGTTTGTACTTTACACTTCACAGACGTATATGTTTGAACAAACCTGGACATTTCTGCATCATTCTCTGCTCTTACGTTCACACTGTTTAGTAAAACTTTATTACTTATATGAGTCCTGTGTTCATTTTGACATAACATATGTTGCATGTTTAAACCTTAAGGTCAGGAGAAAGCGGTCAGCAGGACATTTATGAAAGTGAGACCATTAAGGAACACAATAAGCCAAAAAGCCCCTTTGCAGTGACTATAGGTTTTGTGCTGGTTCTGGTTTTCAGAGCCAATAGGAAAACGACAGCATGGCCACACAGACAAATGAATGGAAGTTGCTTTTTATTATTTACTCCAGTATTGTTCAGCAGCAATGTTTGACCCTGAATCTAACCCACAAATATACCTTTGAACAGCTCATTAACCTGCAACTTAAATGTGGTTAAGGCGTAGAACAAACGTTGCACTTTGCATTGATCAGACTGATTTAAACTGCTGTGAACACAATTCGACAAACAGTTTAAAAACCTAAACCCAAAACCAGCAGAAATCGTGGCACATAGGACTCAAGAACAATCACAAAAGCTAGTGTCTTAATAAATCCCAATCTGAGAGACAACGCTTCCTGTTGATCAAAGCATTTAAGTCTGGATTTTGAGGCATTTCCTAAGCTTTTCGAGGAGAAAATGTACTTTTGTGGAGCTCAACATATATTGTTATGTTTTTAAACTGAATCTGTGGCACTGAGGTTTAGCGGATACTGACCTAAAGGGAAGTCTTTTTTTAAACCCAGTACTTTACGTGACACTGCCTATAGCTGCTTGACATTATAGCTAAACTCAAGTGGAACTCAGGTGGGACTCAGGTGGAACTCAGGTGGAACACAGGTGGAACTCAGGTGGAACTCAGGTGGAACACAGGTGGAACTCAGGTGGCACACAAGTGGAACACAGGTGGAACTCAGGTGGAACATAGGTGGAACTCAGGTGGAACATAGGTGGAACACAGGTGGAACTCAGGTGGAACTCAGGTGGAACACAGGTGGAACTCAGGTGGAACATAGGTGGAACTCAGGTGGAACACAGGTGGAACTCAGGTGGAACTCAGGTGGAACTCAGGTGGAACACAGGTGGAACACAGGTGGAACACAGGTGGAACATAGGTGGAACTCAGGTGGAACACAGGTGGAACATAGGTGGAACATAGGTGGAACACAGGTGGAACTCAGGTGGAACATAGGTGGAACTCAGGTGGAACACAGGTGGAACTCAGGTGGAACTCAGGTGGAACACAGGTGGAACTCAGGTGGAACTCAGGTGGAACATAGGTGGAACTCAGGTGGAACTCAGGTGGAACACAGGTGGAACTCAGGTGGAACTTAGGTGGAACACAAGTGGAACTCAGGTGGAACTCAGGTGGAACTCAAGTGGAACTCAGGTGGAACACAGGTGGAACTCAGGTGGAACACAGGTGGAACACAGGTGGGACTCAGGTGGAACACAGGTGGAACTCAGGTGGAACTCAGGTGGAACACAGGTGGAACTCAGGTGGAACATAGGTGGAACTCAGGTGGAACTCAGGTGGAACTCAGGTGGAACATAGGTGGAACTCAGGTGGAACTCAGGTGGAACTCAGGTGGAACATAGGTGGAACTCAGGTGGAACTCAGGTGAGGCGTATGGAGCTCTAACACTGTTCCTGAAGGTGTCAGACACTTTACAAAATCTAGTATTTTTACTATTGGCTTGGCCTCTGTAATTTCTGTTGTGTTCATAGGTCAAAGTATAAAGAGTCATTTACAGTCTTAAGCCCCGCCTCCTCAGAGGTTCACAGATTACAGTACACCATGACTACAGTGTAATGAATTAGGGCTGTGTCTTTCTCAAAATATTGATGTGGACTTGTGCAACATTCCATTAAGCACAAATAAACATGACTACTTTTCTTGCTGATAATGGTCAACTAAAGAAAAGTGTTTTTTATCTTAAAAATCAACCAATTGATTGGCGCTTGAATACCACATAAGCTACAATTGACACAATGGACATAGCATTTTTTCCTTTTATTCTTTGTATAATAAATTGTCCTTGGAAGGTTTTGCAATAAACTATTAACTTCAAGCTTTTATTACACATATAGTACACTGGAATTACAAAACATGTTTTTAAGTTTGCCATAATTAATGAAAAAAGCATTGGCAAACTAATGTTTAAACTCTGGTGATGTCTTAATGTTTATTTTCCCAAAGTTTAAGTTCAAGGCCACAGCAGCGATGTCTAATAAAGGATCTATTTTTTATATATTGTGACTTGACACTACACCTTCGTCGTCCAACAGCATCATCGTAAACCTCGAGATATCAGCTGTGTTATGGGAAACTCATTTCCTGTCCGCAGCTGCGTCCTGTCCTCTGAGCGGGACCTGATGGCCTGTAATGAGCCCTAACCGGACTGAGGGACGTTAACGAGACCCAGGACGGTCCTCCAGCGTCTCCAGCTCCTCCCGCAGCGTAATGATGCTAATAGTTCATTAGCTCGGTGAGTGGAGTCCAATCCTTTCCTGGCAACGTGATGCACACAAACAGTTCTCTGACGAATCGATCGCTGCTGGACACAACGTGAGGCTCAGGGCCACGACGGAGCCAGTTCAAAGTGACTTGGATGAGAACTTTAGTAGGGCTGACTCAAGTAAAGGTTCCTTGTGTGAAATGTAGAACATGAGCTTTATTTGTCCAGGTAAATGTTTGAGAAGTAATTCTCATTTAAAACTGTGACCTGTAATGTCAGAAACTCTGTCAATCCCACATAAATCCAAGTCCAGAGGTACAGTTAAAGACATATGTGTCAATCCAGATCAGACACATCAGACACACTCTGGTTCACAGTGAGCAAAAGTAGTTTGTTGAAAATAGCAATAAAAAAATGGACAAAAATGATGTTGGATGTGAATGTGAATGGATCTGCCGGCATCAGCCACATTCAACCGAGTCACAGACATCTTGGGTATTTCCTACAATTTCCAGTGCAGCCAACGTCCAGCTGCAACGTTACATAACAGTGATGCTTTAACCTTTAAATACTGTAGATCCTCCGGAACAGAGCTTTCTCAGAAGTCATGTTACGTAATCTGCCTCTGCGATTTCTCTGACAAATTCAATCACAGTCTGTGTTTTTCTATTTATTTTTTTCTATCATCAAATGAAGACGATGGACTTGACTTGCTTTTGGGTGTTACCAGTAGAGTTCATTAGTTTTAACACTGAGCTGTCAACATCTGTCCATTGCTAAATAATCCAAATTCTTTTTACTATTCTTCACAAAATATTAGTCCAGTGCCTGTGGATTTGAGAAACTGGAAAGACAAACAACTAATCGGCGTTTACTATGTTGAAAAACGTTTTTTGTATAGAAGCATTTTCGTTTATCGCGTTGGGAGGCAGTGACAAAGGCTGAGCAGAAGGGATAGAGAGGACAGGAGACCGCTCAGTGTTACTCAGAAGTGCTAATGAGGTGTGTGTGAAGCAGTAAATGCACAAGTCTTTTTACAGGAGGCCTGGACGAAGTATAAAAGGGAACTGTGGCTCATGGGACGCACCATAAAAGAGGCTTGTGTTACACTCACTTTGTGTTTCTGTGCTTTATCTTGAACCTGCTGCTAAACAGTTTCCAGAGGGATGGACCTTTGGGATGGAAAGTGTGCTTTGTGATTTTTCTTGCTAAGGCCCTACTCTACATATCTACATCTATTATTGTACTACATGTCTGTTTCAGTCTTTGGTTTTGTCCTAGTTTAATCATGGCTGAATCCTGGTCTAGTCCCAGTTAAATCCTATTTAGACCTGGGTTTATTCTTGTTTTAGTCCAAAAGTAAATCAAAGGTAACATCTCTAAACTGAGGTATATCCAAGAACCTTGTATAAACTATTCCTGCCTGCAGTAAAGAAGCATTGTGGCCTTGGTTTGAGTCTCTAGTGTTTCATATTTAGCTCCCAGTGCACATACAACCCAACCTCTGCCTGTGTTCGAACAAAATAACCTCAAAAGGAACATCCTATTTGCTCCAAGCACCACTCCAATGACCTAATAGTGTTTTAAATCATAGATGCCCACTACAATCAGCCGGGGTTTCAAAAAGCCCCGATTACCTGCTGTGAATGGCATTGCATTAGGACGGATGCCATTTGAGTGGAGCGGAGGTGGAGCTGGACACAAAACACTCCTGAGAGGGAATTAAATCGAGATCTTAAATTGGATTTTAAAAAGTTTAAAGGCTGTGCCATGATTGCTCCTCTGTGATTGGTCATTTATTTTAGAGTCCTTAAATAAATAGAGATGTAGAGATTGTAAAATAACTCTAAATAATTAGGTTTTCCAGCATCTTCAGCAGCCATATGAGAGGTTGAGGTATATTGATTGTTAATGGGCACCTTCTGTTTCCGCCTGTCTCTGTATCGCTCTGTTGGACGCTGACAGGACAGAGCCTTATCTCAGAGACCTCAGAGCATGACATCTGTCTTCACTCTTTTACAAGATACATTACATTTCTGCTTAGGTCATAGTTTTTCAGAAGTTTTCTGAGAATGGAGCCCTTTCTGTGGTTCTCCCTGAGGTTTCTCTTTTTCCCCGACAAGGTTTTGAGAAGTTCAAATTCATTCATATTCACCCGGATAAAGGCTCTTAGGAAGGGGTGTATTTTTGAAAAGAGCGCCACATTTAATGAAAGGAGAAAAAAGGGACCGACTGTCTTATCTGATTTGATTCTTATTCCACATTAGTTGGATTTCAAAATGTTTTAGTTGGATTTGAAAAGGTTAAAGTTTGATTTCAACAGGTTTTAGTTGGATTTGAACAGGTTTAGGTTTGATTTCAACAAGTTTTAGTTGGATTTTAACAAGTTTTAGTTGGATTTTAACAAGTTAAAGTTTGATTTCAACAAGTTTTAGTTGGATTTTAACAGGTTAAAGTTTGATTTCAACAAATTTTATTTGGATTTAAACAGGTTTTAGCAGAGTTTAAACAGGTTTAGTTGGATTTGAACATGTTTTAGTTTGATTTGAACAGGTTTTAGTTGGATTTGAACAGGTTTTAGTCAGATTTGAACAGGTTTTAGTCAGATTTGAACAGGTTTAAGTTTGATTTGAACAGGTTTTAGTCTGATTTGAACAGGTTTTAGTCAGATTTGAACAGGTTTTAGTCAGATTTGAACAGGTTTTAGTCAGATTTGAACAGGTTTTAGTCAGATTTGAACAGGTTTTAGTCAGATTTGAACATGTTTTAGTCTGATTTGAACAGGTTTTAGTCAGATTTGAACATGTTTTAGTCTGATTTGAACATGTTTTAGTCTGATTTGAACATGTTAAAGTTTGATTTCAACAAATTTTATTTGGATTTAAACAGGTTTTAGCAGAGTTTAAACAGGTTTTAGTTGGATTTGAACATGTTTAAGTCTGATTTGACCAGGTTTTAGTCAGATTTGAACATGTTTTAGTCAGATTTGAACAGGTTTAAGTTTGATTTGAACAGGTTTAAGTTTGATTTGAACAGGTTTTAGTCTGATTTGAACAGGTTTTAGTCTGATTTGAACAGGTTTTAGTCAGATTTGAACATGTTTTAGTCAGATTTGAACAGGTTTAAGTTTGATTTGAACAGGTTTTAGTCTGATTTGAACAGGTTTTAGTCTGATTTGAACAGGTTTTAGTCTGATTTGAACATGTTTTAGTCAGATTTGAACAGGTTTTAGTCTGATTTGAACATGTTTTAGTCAGATTTGAACAGGTTTTAGTCAGATTTGAACATGTTTTAGTCAGATTTGAACAGGTTTTAGTCAGATTTGAACATGTTTTAGTCAGATTTGAACAGGTTTAAGTTTGATTTGAACATCCAAAGCCAGTTTGTTCATGGACTGGAACCAGAAAAACTCATAAGTAAAAAAATAAAGTAGGTTCCTCACAACAAATGAAGCTCCCAGATTTCTTTATTTCTTTTTTCACACGTGACGTTTCGGGCTTGTGTCCTTCATCAGACATTGGTTGGACTGGAACCTGCATAAAGCTGTCGACAATCATAAACAATACATTTTGTCTCTGAAGCTGAGGGCCTCTCACTTTGTGGCCCCTGGGCTGGACTTTGGACTTGTCTGGTCTAAGGACTGGGCAATGTCTAGTGCAGCCTTTTTTTTTTTTACTAATATCAAGTGCTGAGTCCAAAATGTAATGCACTGTTGCATAAAAATCTGTGTGTTTTTGTGTCATTTATGACAACAAACCTTCAACACATTCAAGAATAATTACACTTCTGACGTCTGGAGAAGCAAAGCACAATATATTAGTGTTTGCTGAGATGAGAAAACCTCATAAAGACCAGACTGTGAGGGTAAATCAAGCCTTTTGCTCCGTCTGAGTGCTTTCAATTGAAATCCCTGAGCAGAAAAGTGCTGATGTGAATATGTACACACTGATGAATGGGAAGCACCGGTGTCACCTTGCTCTGAATAAATATGGCTTTAAAAACACATACAGCCAGATGAATGTATGAATGTACAAAAGAAATAAAGCCGGGCTTTTGTATTGAAGCTTTTAAGACACAGGAAGATGTTTTAAACGAGGATCTATGAGCAAGAGTTTACCACAAACAGCTGTGTGTTGTATCCCAGATAAGTGTGACTGCACCATTTTGTTTCACCACTCACAGTGAGGGACAGTTTAGTTTTCTTGTTTCATAAACTAAAACCCCTGTTTTTACCCTGTCCAAGCTGCAATAAACACAAAACAGAACTTATGACTTAAACAGACCGAGTCCGAGTTTCTCTGATTGGTTTAATTTGAATCCATTTCCCGCCTCCTGGAATTTCAACTCAGATTGAGAGACACCAGACTCATTTTGTTTACGGAATAGAAAAAGAATTAGGATGGCTGGCCAGGTTGAACTGAACCAAACATTTTTTATAGATGCAGCTAAAAATGTGCTATGTCAGCTACAAACAGCCCAGTTTATCCTAAATCCTTTTATTGTGAGTGGATAGTGTGGAGCAGTATTGCACAGTTTGGATGAGAAGCTTGTGTTTCCACTGGGAATGTGCAGGATCACCTTCTGCTGCAGAAACATCAGTGTCACGTCATGTACACACATGTATTAATGATTCTACTTTTATAGTCAAATACAAACAGAGGATTAATCTCAGGCCACATTAGAAAACACAAAACCAGTGAGTGCACCCTGTCCTAGAATAAAAAATACAGAGTTCTCAATGGTTTTGGATGAGAATGAATGACTGAATTTCAATAAACCCTTCTATTAAAGAGGACAAGACCAAATCCCTGATTGAAGTTAAAACAAAACTGATGCAGAATGTCATGTTCAAACCTAATCTGCTGATTTAGATTTCAATTTCAAAGGAACATTTGGTGCCGAAGATAAAACTGCGCCATCACCACGAGTTCCCTTTGAAATTAAAATCTAATCCTTTGCTTATTAAACTCATTTTACTTTCTTGTATTCGGACAATAATCTGGTTTTTCATTCTTTTGGAAATGGAGATTTGTGGTCCTTCCTGTTTATTCGAGGGTTTTATTTGGTTTGTAAAAACACTGGTCAATGGGACTCAGCGGTCCGTGTTGTGGCCTGAGGCAGGTCTGGCTGTCACTTCATATATACGTCCCAAAAAGCAAGAGGAACTCACATATACGTCCCAAAAAGCAAGAGGAACGCACATATACGTCCCAAAAGGCAAGAGGAACTCACATGTACGTCCCAAAAGGCAAGAGGAACTCACATATACGTCCCAAAAGGCAAGAGGAACTCACATATACGTCCCAAAAAGCAAGAGGAACGCACATATACGTCCCAAAAAGCAAGAGGAACGCACATATACGTCCCAAAAAGCAAGAGGAACGCACATATACGTCCCAAAAAGCAAGAGGAACTCACATGTACGTCCCAAAAAGCAAGAGGAACTCACATGTACGTCCCAAAAAGCAAGAGGAACGCACATATACGTCCCAAAAAGCAAGAGGAACTCACATATACGTCCCAAAAAGCAAGAGGAACGCACATATACGTCCCAAAAAGCAAGAGGAACGCACATATACGTCCCAAAAAGCAAGAGGAACTCACATGTACGTCCCAAAAGGCAAGAGGAACTCACATATACGTCCCAAAAAGCAAGAGGAACGCACATATACGTCCCAAAAAGCAAGAGGAACGCACATATACGTCCCAAAAAGCAAGAGGAACTCACATATACGTCCCAAAAAGCAAGAGGAACTCACATGTACGTCCCAAAAAGCAAGAGGAACTCACATATACGTCCCAAAAAGCAAGAGGAACTCACATATACGTCCCAAAAAGCAAGAGGAACTCACATGTACGTCCCAAAAGGCAAGAGGAACTCACATATACGTCCCAAAAGGCAAGAGGAACATGGCGTTTGAGTCTTGGTTTAGTTCTGGTGTGTTCCTGGAATTCCCTGTTACGTGCCTTGAGTTTAGTCCTACGTTTAGCATTCATGTTTAGCTCATTGGAATACGTTTAATACTGGTTGAATGCAACATTTAGTCCTTGTTGAACCCTGGTTTTTTCTAGGTTTACTCCTACAAACAAACTCTCTCTAACTACTGCCTCAAACTAAACTCTTACCCTGGTTCTCAGTTTAGTCCTGTAGCTTAGCTCTAGGTTTAGTACTTGTTCAGATTGTGTTGTTTCAGTCATTTTTTTAAATATTTAAAACCATTATTTAGCTGATTAACAGGAAATTCTAAATGTCTGGACCAAGAACTGTAAGCCCTGTTGGCTTTAGGAGGCCCTCACACTGGTGTTGGTTCAATGCCCGAGCACATTTAGCTCCTTGTTGTGTTTGACCACAGCTTTCAGGGCTTTCACACTAATCGCACTTCGACTGAACAAAATGAGCGCGTTAGAATGACATAAAGCCAGGTCAACCTGTGTGGGTGCACTCCTACTGGATCATCTGGCATTTCTTGGACAAGTCTTGGTTTAGAATTTGTTTATTCCAGACTTTAATCCAGGTTAAGTTCAGAGTTTAGTTCTGGCAAGTCTTATGGTTTGATCTTGATTTAGTCTTGGTTCATTCCTGATTTGCTCATTGTTTATTTCTAGTTTAAAGGAATTAATGTTGGTTTCGTCCTGTTTGATCCTTCCTTTGTCGGGTCTGACCCTGATTTCACGTTTAACCCTGTAACAATTGGTTTTAGTTTTAGTTTAACCTTCATTAAAGGGTCATTTAGTGCTGGATTTTTTTTTCTAAGGTTTTATTCTTGGTCCAGTCCTGTTTTATTCCTTGATTTTATTCTTTATTGTGGTGTTTTTTTGTGAAGCCTGTCCCAGTGAGACTCAGTGGTCCGTGTTTTGTCCTGAGGGATAATTGTCTGTCAGTCCTGATTTTCATCTCCAAAACCAAACAGATTGTGGCATTTCTGTTTTCGCCTTTTTGGTTGTTTGCAAACGGCACTGACCTTGGACTTTTCGCTGGACGTGTTTGGAAGCCCTCTATGGTTTATTTAGGGTTGATTTCATAGAGAATTAGCCGGCTAATTGCTAATCAAGGAAGTCATCATGCGTCATCGGGGAGGTTCAGTGGATACGGAAGATTAGCAAGCATCCCATTTCAATTTGTGCAGCGTTTAGAGCAGAAGCAGAGAACGGAAATGAAGCCACTGAAGGAGCTAAGTGAAATCCGAGTGAAAACGTTTCCCGCTCAGAGGCAGATTACACTGTGCCTCGTAAGTGTTTGTGGAGTGTCAGATGTGAGGTGTCACTGTGAGCCCTGAGTCAGCTCCAGGGCCGAGGGCAGAAATTCAAAAGTGGATCTGTTGTGTCCCGGGACTGGCCTAAAAGAAACATGGAAACTTTATTTACTCCCCAGGTCACAAAAAGTTTGAAGGAATTGTAGGAATTGTTGTTGAAGGTGAAATGGGAAGTTTATAGGCTTGTGAAGAAATTACAAATAGATTCCTCCTCCAGTGAAATTAAAATTCAACACCTTCGAAGCAAATGTTCAGGTGTGCGTCCTGCTGAAGGTAAGTTATAAACATACTTTCATATCGCTGTATACTGTAATTGTTACGAGAAAAGGATAAATCATAATACTACAACTTATACCATTAATTCATATTTCCCAACTTTTCAATTTACTTTCCTTTGTCGGTTTTTTAGGGCTGTGCAATTCATCGACTTCTTTAAGACGCAATATCTCTGTTACATATACTTTCTTAGTTAGTGTCTGGACTAAAAAAGAACTGAGCTTTCTCTCAACGACTGGCGCTAAAAAAAAACACAACTAAGTCACTGTCATTGAACCATGTTCATCGACCGTCTGAACATCACTGTCAGAGAAATAAGTTTGGGCAGATGAAAAGAACAAAGACCTCACAGTTTAATCTCAAGGCCCATTTAAAAGGTTTCAGCCCTACTGTCTTTAAAGACCTCTTATATTTCACCTTGATGCAGGATTTACAAACGTAATGTCAGACAGAAGCACGTGTCCTAAAACCATCCGTGTATAACCACTCACTAATGTTCTCTACCCACTCACTGACAGCACACTCCGTCAGTCAGTGCTCGTTCATTTATTAAAGCGGTTGTGTTTTCTGCTTCACCTGATTGGCTGAAAAGATCCATTCAGCTCATGTTGTTGTGACATTAATAGTCCTCATGAATGTTAAATCAACTTGTGTCATTCTATCCCTCCCTTTTTCACTTCTTGTTCCCTCCATTAGCATAAATAACCTTATCATAACTGTTGGAGAGGCCTGTTATATTTCAGCAGGGCACAGACCTCTCAGATTCAGCCCCTGAAAGATTTACTGACCCCAGAGCTGGACTCTGTAGTTGTTCATAAACTTGTCACAGACTTAAAGCCCTGAGTGAGCCGCTTTTTTAAAGTTTCATGATCGTATTTCTGCATTTGTTGTTTACATCCAGCCTCTAACCAAACGCTGCAGCCGGACCAAACAAACTGAGACCGAGTCACGACTGAGGCCAGCGTGGATCAAGAAACAATCTATGAAAACAACATAAAAACTTTTCACACAGTCAAAAGTATGTTTCTATCCAATCATCCAAGTTTAGGCCTGGCATGGTCTAAATCTAAAATCTATGTCAGAGACCAAGAAGAGACAAGGTAAAAATGAAGCTGGGACAAAACAAGACGAGTGTAATGTTCTTTTAAAATAGCATTTTCAGATATGCATTTGTTCAGGAAAGACTGATGTTTATAATGTTCTTGTTTTCTCAGGGTGCATTCACACTTGTCATGTTTGGTGCAGTTGTTCCGTTGGTGGGATTTACTTGAACTTGAACTTTGATGGACACTAAACATGGAGCGAGACCTCTCAAAAAGGTGAGTCCAACTAAACTCAGGTAGAGTCTGAAGCCTACACAGGTCCCAGACGTCTGAGCGGACCAAACACAGGAATATGACAGACACAGAAGTCTTGATAGCTTCCGAAAAAAGGAACGAGTGAGCTTAGTTGGAATCTGGGAAAATAAGGAAGTGAAATGTCTCATTAGTGTTTGGTGCAAGACCAGTCCAATCAGACCGAGCCCCTCTGACAGCTCCAAGAACCAGGAGTAAACCCAGGAAACGTATAAATATAAAATCAGATGGACAGACAAACTCTAAAACGAACTCTCCTAGATTTCACTGAACTATTTTCTGTCCATTTAATCCAATGCACTTCTGACAAAGGGCTTGCGAGCAACTTTTAATAAAGCCATTACCTTCTCCGAGTGACTTTAATGTGTGGAGTAACGTAATAGTAAACAGGAAAGTATAGGCTGTGAGGATTTTATTAAGAGATGTTGAACTGGAAACAGCCCTGGAGTCGTGTGTAAATGCCTGGTTTGCAGCGAAACGTGGCTGTTTGAGCTGATTTGTCGCCTCCATTGATCAGAATGAGATCATGTCTTTAGGTAACGTGGTGTGTGAATGAAAGAGAGAGGAGCCTGCAGGGAAACGGTGAAGACATCAGTGACGCAGGATAGTTTTCAACGGGATGGGTTTACAAAAAGATTAAAGCATGTATGAATTAATTTAATTTCTTTCTATGTGACTTCTAATTTTACAGACAATAAATACAAATGGAAACTTGTTCTTTGATAACAGCATGTCCCTGCAGGGCTACTGTAGGTGCTCACAGGCTGTAAAAAGGAGGGTTTAATTAAATACAACAGACTTTATTTGTGCACTTTTCATTGGCTCGCTACATTAAATCAGTAAATGCCATACTGGTAAAATAACTGAAGACTTATGTGCACTCACAGATGTTTATTTAGTCTGCTGCAGAACATATGGACACGATGTTGAGCCAAATAACATTAACGATAATAAAGTCTGCCAAAGTCTAGTCTATAACCAACAAATGCCTCAATAATGTTCCTTTTAATCTGTGCTCCAACATCTTTTTCTTTACTATTTACCAGGCGTCATTTGCAAAATTCAAATTGTTATGTGCAGAGCTAATATGTGGCTTATTAATATTGTGGTCGCCAGGGCCAGATGATTCTGTTTTCTTTTTCTTATTAACATTCAGAGGCTACATTTGTTGTCTGTGTGTGGTTTTGTAACATAAATAAAACATAGAAACAAATCAGTTTCACCATGATCCAGTGATGCAAGTAAAAACTGAACAGTAACGCAACAACTCTATTAGCATTAGCATGTCCAGACTGCCCCTAAATACAGTTCTAACACACAACGGAATAAATAAAGTACTGTCATTATACTGGGCTTTGTTCATCATGCACACTGACACTGATGCTGCCGATAGCATGCTTCTAATAACAATTATCCCACTTTTCGAAAACTCTCACTCCTGATTGGCTATTCTAGCTGTCAATCAACTGCTGTCAATTATTATAACAGCAGTTCCCTAACACAGGAACCGGACTCAAGGCTTGTCAAACATTTCATTTGGGTTGCTAAAAAATAAAACTGTTTTTAAAAGAAGAGCAAGACAGTAAAAGACCAGGAAGTTCAATTTATTTATTTTTTGTTCTTTTGAAATATTCGTCTCAAAATAAGTTTGGGAAACTACGGTAGCCCTGCAGGGATATGCTGTTCTCTACGATTAAACCCAGTGGAATAAGGTTCAGGTGGAAATAGAAATAATGTCAGTCAATTTAGTTCATAATGATCCCAAACTTTCAACCAGAAATTGTTCAAAACGAAAAATAGTCCTCTCTAAAATTTCTCTTTCTGCTGATTATATGGAGCTTTAAATGGTTATTTTTAAAGACAGACAAATGGATTACACCACAGCCCAGTTTATGAGTCAAACTTCACCGACTTCCTGTCATTCATTCGAGAAGTGCCCCCCCCACTCAGCTCAGTATCAATATTTTCTCGTCGATGCGTTGCTAATGTACCACAAGAGGAAACATAATGCGACTCCCGTTGTATCAACATTCAGCGACGCTCCAGTGAAGAGGTTTCAGGAGACTGAGTCGACCACAGCGTCCTCTGGAGCAGGGACAACGGACAACAGAAATAACAAAGCATTATGACCCCTGCACTGGAAACAGGTCTGAAGTATTTATCAATGGAGCTAAAAAAAGAGGATTCACCACGGCAACGCTGATCAAAACATGTTAGAGGAGAATAAAGGTCACAATCAACACATAAATAAACCTGTTATAATAATGCACACAATAAAACAGTAGTTAAGCATTAATAGATGTGTAATTAACAATGAATAAATTAATAAATGATTTATAGGCACTAAAATATAATTTATATGTGTTATTGAGGATTTATTGTCAAAACTCAAATATTTATAACGTAATAGTAATTATTAATGTTGGGTTAACGTTGATACAAATACTCAACTAATGCTTAATAATGAGAGTTCTAACATTACTTCTCTATTTAATTATATTTTTAATATTTCCTGCAGGCAGAGAGGCTCAGACTAAAGTGAGAGCCACAACACAGGAGTCTTTCACCGCTCTTTTACGTTTATATAGTTATGCATCTTATTGATCAGGCGAATAAGTTTGTCTTCTTGCTGTTCTTTACCTTTACGTCCCATTACATCATGTTGTAGCCTTATAGTCCCTGAAACTGGAAACAGCAAACCAAATCTTTATTAAATCTGTTTATAAAAAGGTTTGTCAGTGTATTGACTTAATGAAAGCTTCACTCACACTATTGGAAAAAAAATGTAATAAAACGTTCACTTTAATGATTAACTTGATACAAAGCGATCCCAAGTCAAAGCTCACGTTAATAACACTTAATGATGAAGACTGTGGGTTGTCACATCTGTTCTGAGATGAGCGTGAGAGTGAGGAATCTGTCACTTTTACCGGCTCTACTGTGTGCACACAGATAAGCCCTTATTAAATTATTAGAGCCTGATGGACTAAATAAACAAGACCAGTGCGTGAGAACACTCGACTTCTTCTAATGCTCCATACAGGATATTCCCACAGTGTGTGTTCCTGAGAAAACCTGCCAGTGCTCCCGTCTGCTTCTCCAAACTGGGGCTGGTCTAAATATCTGCTCTAGAGAATATAGCCTTATATAAACTAGCATTAGCCCAATTTGATTTATGATTTCCTGCGTCATTGCTCATGCTTCATTCTTTTCTTTTTGTTCATTACTGTCTTGTCTGCTGCCATCAACAAAGTGGATAGTTCCGTCCATAACTCACTTTTTAAAAACACACGGGTCTTTTCCACCTGTTCAACACAAAGCTACGATAGCACTTTTGGCTTTTCATATAATTTTATCACACATTGCAGCACGTCTTTGTCAGATAGTGTTACGTTGTTGCACTGTGGGATTAAACAGGACGACTAAGTGAGGGCTGTTGTGGCTTTGTTTGGAACAGCCTCCATTTGTGACCTGGCAACCAAAAAGACTAGGTCAGTGGTTCTGAGCTCAAGGTACAACAGCTCTCACAAACGGCACGCAGAGAGTGTGATGGATGCTTCTGTTTTCACCTTATTATTGCAGTATTTAATAAATGATATTCTCATCGAAAACAAAAGTACCATGTGTCATTTACAGTATATGTGTAATAACACAGGTCCACACCCCTGACACAGTGGTGGGACGTGGGGAGATAAAGCTCTCCTGGGGTGGTACTCGCTGTGAAATACCATAGATCGTGTCAGTCGCTTGATGAAAACCAGTGTGTGCACTTTGCCTTGGTATTGGGGAATGTATATGTTTTCAAATCTCTCCCACGTCCTCCTGACCACTTCTGTCACTCTCTCAAATGATTTCATTAAACACTGCAGCACAACCAACCAGTAACCAGTCAAAATGTATCTGTTTATCTATATTACACCTGAACTATTTCCAATAAAAAACGATGGACTGGAAGCTGGTGTGTTTATTGTGCTCTAACTTCCTTGTTTTCTGAATCCTGCTTCTGTTTTCTTACAGTTTATGAAAGAGTTACTTTACAATCAGTGTAAACTCCAGTGCTTCATAGCAGCACAAAGAAGCATGATATAGAAGCTAAACTGAATGCGTCACAGCAGAAAGGGACAAATTCTGACACAAGAGTCACTTTTCAGTTCAAATATATCCTCAGTCGTTTTCCCCAGAGTCCCAGTCCCCGGTGCGTCCTACCTGTCCGCACTGAGCGCCGTGAGCGTGAACACGGACACGCCGACAGAGGTGAGCTGGATGACGGGGATGAGTTTGCACGCCGCTTCACCGAACACCCACTCCTCGGACAAGTACCGGAACGCGTCCACGGGCACGCACGTGACGAGCAGCAGCAGGTCTCCCGCGGCCAGGCTCGAGATGAAAATATTGGGCACGCTCCTCATGGCGCTGTTGGTGATGAAGATCTTCACGAGCGTGATGTTGCCCACGAGCCCCACGGTGATGATGAGGATGTAGACCGAGGTCATGACGGCGCGCACCGCGAAGTTCACGGTCTCCGCTCCGTCAGAGTCCGTCCACCAGCCCGGCAGCTCCGCGGTGGGGTTTGGGCTCGGGGGTTCATCCCGGGCTCCGGGGTGGTCCGCGTTCAACAGGAAGTCGTTGTCCATGGCAACCAAAGGGTCCACGGGCGCGTAAAGAGGAGAGAAATGTGAGGTGAGTTTAATCCAAGCGGTGCGTAAAGTTGAGTAGAGAAAGACGCGCGCAGGAGATGAGTGTGAGCAGCACTGAGCGCGGGTCTGAGTCTGAGACGAAACTGAGGCGCGTGGCGAAGGAGCAGCGCGTGGACTCTGGCGCGTGGACTCTCTCCATCTCTCTCTCCTCTTGTGTCTCTGTCTCTGAGAGAAGAGCGGAGGGGAGGGCTGTTGTATCAGGACCACACAAGTACAGCCCAGTCATGACAGAGACCAAGCGTGAACATCCAGAGACGTGAGTTATTAACTTTACAGGATACCGCTTTAGCCTTCTCTTGGTTTATTCTTGTATTTATTCTTGGTTCAAACTGATCTATTCTTAATTTGACAAACTGAGCTCTTTCATGGGGTGCAACATGCTGCAGCTTTTCTTTAACACTTTAACAAGGAGCAAAGGGCAGACCCTAAATTAGCAGGTGGTTTAAATATCTCACAGACAAATTCATCTGTGAGGTATTTACAGTATACCTCCTGTTCCTTCAGCTGCCCCAAAAGGACAAACTGAGCACTGCTGGAGAGGAAGCACACATTTTCTGTATGAACAAAGACAACAGATGACCCCTACAGAGTTACCATAGCTGTTCACATGCTCTGAAAAGTGCGTGTGAGGAGCATAGTTGCAGTATGAACTTTCACCTCCAGATGTCGCTTTAAACTACGCCACTCACTTTTAATATCAAAGACCATCTATTTTTTTACATGTGTCTGGGACTTTTGCAGAAATGTAATCCATGTAAATCTCTTTTAATTGCGCTGTTGTAAATGCGTCTTGGAGAAGACAGGAGACAGATGGAGTCATGTAAACATAATGAGATAATTAAAAGAGCGAGGAAGAGACTGATGGACAGATACGGGGCCATGATGGAGAGAACGAGGCAGCTGCAGGGCCCGATAAAGACAACAACCAGTGTTTAATAAACGAGCGCTGTCACATTAGTCCTGTCTGAGTAATTAATGTCATTTTGATTTTATAATTTTACATCAGAACAAGCAGAAAAGATAAAACGTCTCACTTTGAATCAGATTTATAAAACCTGTCAAATTAGTTTTATTTACAGTATATGCACTCTTTTATAGATTCCTCTTTGTGAACATAAGACAGTTTTATGTAAATTCTTCATGTGGTTGTATTATGCAGGGCTAATGTACATGGGCGGACCCAGAGGGGGCTCTACAAGGGCAGTGACCAAAGACAAGGCTTACTATTCCCCAGAAAACAACATGGCTTCTGCTGGCAAAAAGTAGCACTAGTCTACTGTATCTCACTCAGGACACCTGTCAGCACCAGGTGTGAACAAGATCTTTCTTGCAACACACACAAACAGGGCAGGTCAATGTCAGAGGTCACTGTGTGACCTTCATTAAACGTCTCTCAAAGGCAGTTTGTTTCAATCTTTTACACCACATTAGCTCCATCATCTGTCTGTAAGTCACTGAGTTTACAGAATATCCACTTACTGCCAATTATTGCAGCGCTAACATAAAATCCTTACATGTGCTAGAGCTAAGCTGTGCATCAGGAAAAAGCGTGCCGTGGGAAAAAAACAGATCTGTGGAGATAAACTCAGAGGAAATATTGATGTGTCTTGAAGATGCAGTGTTTTTCATTTCACTTTTATTTTTCTCGCCAAGTTGATTCAGCAATGCTTTGCGCGGCGCAAGATATTTAGGAAACGCAGTGTGTGATTGGGGTTAGAAAGCTGCAGGGAGGTGCTGAAAGAGATGGAGCAAAAAGCCACACACGGGAAGCATGTGGAATAAAATACACTCAGGGCTTATCTGCTGCCAACACCTGCGTGATTTCTGTAAAACGCTGTCTAAAAAGAAAAGTTGCGGAGTCTAATTTGGCATATCATTAAATGTCCAGGCTTCTATTGCAAACGCCGTCAGAGTGACTTTTCTGATCCGACATGTTTACTGCACTATCAGAGTTGTAGCAGCAAGAAAAGAAAAGAAAAACAAGTGTTAATCCAGAGATAATCACAAATCTGAAGTTAAAAATGAATTTAGTGAAGGCACAAAACTTCTAACTCACAGTTAACTTTTTTCAACAGAAGTCAAGTATAGACGCCTTCAGTGAGTGCTTTGTGGAATAAAGTGAACTGCAAAAGGTGCTTGATGAAAGCGTCTAACTGGACTTTTGCAAATGAAAAAGGAAAATAGAAGAAATTTACATATTGCACTGGTGCTGCATTCATGTTGTGAGGGATTAAGTAGCGTTCAGTCTAAACCTAAAAGAAGACATGTTTATGGCGCTAAATGCTCATAAATTACATTTCTTTGTTTTGTAAGCACCCATTTACATATAGTATATATTTACATTTACATTTATTCATTTAGCAGACGCTTTTATCCAAAGCGACTTACATTGTTCTACAGTAATTACCAGTGTTACAGTCACTGGAGGCAAGGTGGGTTAAGTGTCTTGCCCAAGGACACAACAACAGTATGAACTGTGGGGAGAGTGGGAACCGAACCAACTACCTTCGGGTTGAAAGACGACTGCTCTACCCACTGAGCTACTGCCGCCGTAATGTTAACACTACAACTGTTAAAGCTCAAGTGAAGTTGGAAAAAAAACAAAACAAATCCTCACTCTGCCAGTAGTGTTTGCACTTTCTGATAAAAGAGGCTTCATTTCTAAACAATCATACCACTAGAACTGGTTTAATTTCTTGAACAAGCCCTAGTGTGCAACGGCTGGTCGTGATCTGTCAAGACAAACAAAGTCCTGGTGGAAACAGGCATAATTAACTATATTGGACATTCAAAATAAAATGAAAACCTTCTACTGTAACAGGACATCGATCAGTGCTTCAGTGTCTAAAAAGAGGCATTATTGTTTAGATATTTTAGAGCCCCTTCTTAATGAAGTGGCAACTAAGCCTTTGCTGTGGGAGATTTGAGATTCGATTTCCCGAAAGTTGAGTTGAGTTGAGTTTGTCATTCCGCTACATGTGAGGACATACAGTGGAACGAAATGTCGTGCCTCACAGGACCACGTGCTACAAAAGTACAAACATACAATCATGACCTAAGACACTATAAACCTATACATGACTAGCCTACCTATACATTCTAAGAAATAAAATAAAAGTAAAAATACAAACTATACAAATGCTTCACATAGAACTGTAACGGTAAAGCGGTCAGTACTGCTGGTCAAACCACCCACTCTTTGTGAATACAGCTGCTCAGAGAGGACAAACTGAGCACTGCTGGTGGAGAAGCATACTGTAGAATGAACTGAAGCATATAACGAACTGTACTGATTTTTTTTGTGTTTCTGTGTAACTAACTGCATGTTCTATCCCCAAGTATCTCACGGGATAAACCTAAACCAAATGGTAGAATAGGCCCTCTCAGTCTTCTTTTGTCAGTGGCCTCTGTTTTTATCTGTAGAGTTTGTTTTGAAAATCAGAACCGGAAGAGGTGTGGGACTGAATCCATGTGACTTAACTCCGGTCTGCGTCCCGCAACGTCCCGCGACGTCCCGCGACCTGGCATGAGATTATAGGATCCCTGTGTGGAAATAAGAGTGGGGAATGAACAACACGCCGCCAGGATTACGGTTGGTGTGTGGACTTCCATTTTATCTCAATTACCCCTGTTACCTTTTTTTTTTTTTTTTTTAAACAATACAGTTAAATTTGGATCTGGGCTTTTCCCTTTTGTGCTGGTGACCACTCGTGTTTGGGACCACTCCAGCTTCACCAATGCTCCTCCAGCAATATTTACTGTGCGGGGTGTGTTGCCATTACTTATTTTGAACTTTTAAACCTTTCTAGCAACTTTAATAGCTACAGTTTTCCCTATGTATCTTCCAAGTGTTACAACTTTCAGCTACATTTTCAGCTTAAACTAATTTTGTTTTTCACAGAACTTGGATCTCTACATTGATATCTGTGAATGTTATTGTTATAAAAGTTGTTATATGTGTCCATTAAGCTTCTGAACTGACTGCATTGTATTTGCTGCGTGTTTGCCAGCTCTCTGTCCGCATTGTGTCCAGCAGGAGGTTGTTTTTTCTTTTCGCTGACATAGTTCTATAGGGATTATAATGCACAGACCACATGCCCCCGAGGCCCATTGTCAGCTGCTGTTTGTCTTTTTCTCAATTGATGGAGGCATGAAAGAGGGGCCTAAAGAAATATGCATTGTCACAGGCTTAGGAGAGTTACAGCCCGGCAGCAGCACAGCGACATGAGGATCAGGGGCGACCCACAGCAAAACCATGTCTCTGAACTACATCAGAAATTTCTACGAGGGATGTGTAAGTGGAACGATGTGGAAATGCAAGAGGGTTTTCTGTTTTGGGGGCCTTCAGAAGACGTTTAAATGCAGTTAAATTCACAGACGATGCTCTGTCATCCTTGTTAAATGTAATTTGCTTGTAAGCCAAAGATGGTATGTAGTTTTTTTTCTGTTGGTAACTCTGTGCCAGAAAAGAGCAGCTGAAATTGGTAAATTTGAGTTTACTTTGATTGTATGTCAGCAGTCAGAGATGAGAAATGTGGCTGACAGAAGGTATTCTCATGAGCGTCTGTGTCTGAGGTGTGTTATTGCAATCTGTGGCTCGGGTTTGAATAGATTTACAGTGCTCAATCATCAACAGGAAGAGTAAATGTGCCAGAAGGGCTCTGTCTTTGCCTAAAAGGATTCACACTTTGGCATTTTTCAATGAGTTGTTGTTTGCACCCTTTGTCTTATAGAAACATAACCAAAAGATTTCAGGATTATTAGCCTCACTAGCCAACGCTGTGGTTGATATTTATTACACGTTATAGCCGTAGTCACTAACTCTCTGTGTTACTTAGTGGCTGTGTAATGTTCTGTTCGCTCTAAAGACAAACATGAAGCTAAATGTGAAGTGGTGCAGCTCTTTGTAGAAACACTTTTCTGTCACTGAACTTGCACTTGAGTGATTTTTTAACAGCTAAGTTTTGTGATTTTAGTTCATCCGTTTTCATCTACAGTCCAGTGTTTAGCGCTAGAACCTTCCAGGCCATGTTCAGAGTGAGTTAGGCAAAGAGAAGCCTCTTCAGCTGTTTTAGGTGAAAATAAACAACCACATTATTGAAATCATTACATATTATAGCCCCTACGGTGGCCCTGTAGGGACATGGCACCGAGTGTAAACATTTCTGTAGTTTATTTTCAGAGTGATATACTGTTTTACCCTGTTGTAAGCACATTGCATTAAGTAGGGCTTATGTCTGTGTGAAGGTTAACAGTGTGTACTGGGGATTAAAGTATGTTATTGAAAGATACAGACTTGTGTCCGTGTTCCAGCTCAGGCCTCCGACGGTGATTGGCCAGTTCCACACCCTGTTTTTTGGCTCGGTGCGGATGTTCTTCCTCGGGGTTCTAGGCTTCGCTGTTTATGGAAATGAGGCCCTGCACTTCAGCTGTGACCCAGACCGACGAGAGCTTAACCTGTTCTGCTACAACCAGTTCAGACCGATAACACCTCAGGTAAGACCAAACAGGTGCCGCTTTAACCACAGCCTCCATCACCTGTTATTATTAAAACTATTAAAACTGTTGAGCTTTGTTTGCCTGCCACACACTCAGCTCTGACCAGATAGTTTGAGTGAGGTCACACTAAACTAAGAATTCACGAGTGGAATATTTCAGAAAGCAGTCCAAAAATGCTCTCTGTGTGGACACATCCATATTGGTACGAAATTGAATTGACAACAGATGAAACATTTCATTTACATTTTTCAACTCTGGAACACTGGACAAACAAAAGATTGGCTGTGTCTGAAATTTAAACTAGTCAGTTAACACATGTCTGACTTTGTCTTTGTCATGTCTTTAACCCTAAATGGTTGACATTTCAGATTTTACAAACACACCTAGAGGTCTAGTTACTAAGATACACAAATGCACACAGTGATATTTCGAGGAGAATTTGTACATGTTATAAAAAGGTAATGACTGAAGTGTCTTTCTTTGTGTTCAGTGATACTTCAGAAGTGTCTTCTCAAACCTGACTGAATGTCTCATTTATTTGCCCCTGCTGCTCCTCTGCGCAGGTCTTCTGGGCGCTACAGCTGGTGACGGTGCTTGTTCCTGGGGCGGTCTTCCACCTCTTCGCGGCCTGTAAAAACATCGACCAGGAAGAGATCCTGGAACGGCCGCTCTACACCATCTTCTACAACATCTCAGTCCTGCTCCGGATCATTCTGGAGGTCATCGCCTTCTGGCTCCAGAGCCATCTCTTTGGCTTCCAGGTCTGTCAGACTCGGATGTCATTTTTGTGCAAATAGTTTGGTATTTTATGTAGCAGCAAGAAAGTGGGGCTTTTCAATGTTGAGTTTTTCTCTGGTTCTCCGGTTTCTTCCCCAACATCTAAATATGCGATAGTCATTGATTAAAGACATGACCCGGGTATCTGGGCGCCCCCTGGTGGAAGCTGCTAAGAATTAATTTCCCCACAAGGATAACGCAGGGATAAAAGGAGAAAATAAAAATCAGTTTCCATAATTCAATAGTTTTCCAAAATAAAAAATATACAATGCTTTTTCTTTTAACTGCAATAATACAGGAAGTGCAGGAACGAGTTAGAGGATCCTGAATCCGCTTAGGAAGGTTCTGTTTACATTTATATACTTTTACTGTGAACTACTGATACAGTAACGTTCACATAATTCATTCTTAGAGTTCAACACTTAACATTCAGATGACACTTTATTATTCTTAAGCTGACTGAACTGTAAGTGTTAAGTTTAAGGAAATGTCTCTCATGACACTTGTCAAATAGAGCAGGTGTAGACTATCCTCTTCAGTCCCCCATGAGCAAGCATCTGGTGACAGTGGGAAGATAAACTGCCTTTAACAGGAAGGAACTTCACGCAGACGCCCGCTCTGGGTGGCCATTTCTCTCGAGCGGAGACAGAGACACGAAGGGCAAACAAACAGGTGCTTAGCAACAACAGGAACAGCAAAAGTCAAGAGAATTAGCACAAATAGTAAAAGTTTAGAATTGGTGCAAAAATAGTAGTGAATAATGGAAAGTTAAATAGAGGAGACAGAGAGGCTCATGGGAACACTGGAGCTCTCCAGTCAGTCTTATAGCAGCTGAATTACTCTTTATCAAAGAGTCAAGCACCCACTTTTCACTCAATTATCAGTTCTTTTTCTGACTTGAGCAGCCGTTCATGCATATTTTTTATTTTAAATGGAAGTTGCTCATTTGGGACCAACGCTCAGTCGAATAATGGCAGGATTGGATTCTGAGTTGACAACACAAACAACAACAAAAATGAAATCCTTCTTTGTTTGTCTGACCTGCCTCTTTGTCCCAGGT
Organism: Neodontobutis hainanensis; assembly: GCA_024349245.1. Taxonomy (NCBI): domain Eukaryota; kingdom Metazoa; phylum Chordata; class Actinopteri; order Gobiiformes; family Odontobutidae; genus Neodontobutis; species Neodontobutis hainanensis. The sequence goes on from JALDNG010000036.1 coordinate 713,034, forward strand.
CCATCCGTTGTTCATGTGTGATGCCAGCTCTTTGGAAAAGGCCTTCAATGTGACCAAATGCATGGTTCCTGAACACTTCGAAAAGACCATCTTCCTCAGTGCCATGTACACGTTCACCGTCATCACCATCTCCTTGTGCATCGCTGAGATATTTGAAATACTGTGCCGACGGCTGGGTTATCTCAACAACCAATGACAACATATTCTCTTCCACACAAACTGGCTAAAGGAGAACATTTGTGCCACTGATGGTGCGTTTTAAAGGCTCTACGTTGGACTCAGGAATCTGTGGTTCATCGTGAGAGGTGTGCATCGAGACTTTAGTGCAATGGCTGGAAGGTCTGAAATATTGTTTAGGTGTTTTTGCCTTAAACCATCAAGTATCTGGTTGTATTTCAGACATCAGTGGGTCAGGAGTGAGACGGCCAGAGATTATGTGACCTCTAAGGTTTGACTGAGAGGAGAACAAAAGGTCATAGTTAATGTTTTCAAGATAAACATAAATCTTAAATGTGTTGTGATCGTTGCTAAAAAAAACGGTGGCCATGTTAACTGAATTCTCTTAAATATCAAGATTTATCAAACAGAAAATGGGTGGAACTTGAAGTTGCATTCATATCCATTGCCAAAATCAAATGTGGTGGTCAGACGAGTGTTGGTCAAAGACAGAGGAGTAGTGGACTGGAGAGACCTGAGAGATCTGCAGTGGTCATTGGTTCCAAGTCTGGTTCTCTTTTAAAACACATTTTACATTTCAGCTGTCATTTATTTTTTTAACTGTTGTGATGGTCCATGTGAACATCACTGACGGCTTTACTTCACTGCCCACAGGCATCGGGTTGTCTTTGTGACCGTCATGATTTTACATACTGACCTCGAGCCTAATCGGTTCCGGCTCCACAAATGTAGTTCGCTGACACAGCTTTAGTTTAGACTCATTGTCTAATCGGCTGACGTCACAGTTTATTTATTCTCCAGTGTTACATTGTCTGCAGAGGTGCGAACACCATGGACAGTATATTTTGTAATTTTCCAGAAATGTATCCTCTAAATCTGAACAAACAAAAAAAGAACAAAAATAATTGGTTTAAATTTGTTATTTTGGCAAAATAATAATGAAGTAAATAAAAATATTGCAGTGTTATGATGATATTCAATATTGTTTTTCTAAATTACAAACCAATTGCAAAAGAAGAAAAGTGGATCCAGTTCAATAGGGCCCGGTCTGGATTTTATTAAGCACTGATAGAAAGTGTCTTTGAGAGGAAATGGGACAGTAATATCATTGAAGATAATGGACTAAATTTCCCAGCAGAGAAAATAGATGCCCTGGAATTGGTTTTGGATAAAAAATGGTTTTGATTTGTTCATGTTACACGTTTTTTACCTCTCCCATTCACTTTATCATTTTACTTGATTGTAGTTTTTCTGATCTTTTGTCATTTTACCAACAGTATCACTGTTGCGTATTGTAGAATGATTACCTCTGATGTATTTTGTTTCTTTTTGATCAGACATCCATCCATCTTTTCTTTTGTCTTCTGTTTATTATCTCAGGTACAAAAGTGCATAACCAGACATAAATGGTTCAAACCTGTATTTCCAATCCACATAAACCCCCCAGGGGACACGGAGGGAGCACTTCAGTGAATCCCACACTCGAAGAGGTCTAAGTGTCGGGGCTTAAGAGGATTTGAAACAGGAATGTAACTCCTGTGGTTTGGATTCTGGAGTCTGTTGATAGAAATGGTTTAGATTTAGCCTCTAAAAGCTCTGATACCAGGACTTTGGTCTGTATATATATTTTTAGGACAAACAAACACTCCAGATGTGTTCAATGTTATAGTCTATAGTTAGAACAAAATGGAACATCTGGCCAAGCTCTGTTTTCAGTAGAATTTTATCACCTCAAAATAACAATCTTTACATTTAACTTTTTTTGAAAAAATAGTCCAAGAATCTCTTCATAGAACCCACTAGAAAGAGCCATTTTACCAGGAGATTACAAACTGAGCACTGCTGGAGGGAAACACACTCATGGGGCTGTTCAATGTGAAATTGCTACTTGCAATTTCACCTCCAGATGTCACCAAAAACAAAATAAAAAATTATTTATGGTTCATTAGGCACTAGTTTAGAGAATTTATCATAACATTGACAAATAAGTTTCCTGAAGAGAAGAGTGACAGCTGTAACAACCAAACAAAAATCAGAAATGAATCTTCAAACTTTTTTTTAAACATTGTTCTGGTACGGAGAAGCTTTTATTTCAGAAGTTTATCTTTGTAAGGCTTGAATAACTTTATTAACTGAGTTTAAAAAGATTGAAAAGAAAAATATATGTAGCATTTTGACATCACTAATCTTTATGACAATATTAAGAAGTCTGGTCTAGTCCTAATAGTTGATACAAATATTAGCTTTTTTTCCTTAGATTTCTTCCTGCTGTGTGCTGAAAAGTACACACCTGTATTTTAAAGAGTGCTGAGACTCACACTTTGCTTCCTCTGTTTATTGTTCTGTTTTAGCAAGAGGCACACTCCATAAACAACACAAACTGAACAGGCCTCTTTATTTGTACGTCCAAGTCACAATGTCTGTATTGAGATGATTGATTAAAAATATCTACAGCCGTCTATGTTTTGAGTGGATTATTGACTAGAATTAAGAGTGGAAATGTATATTAGATTAATATTAAATGTGTTTGAATAGATATTAGACCCAGCTGACCAATGACAACAGAGTAATCCAATTGATCAGAACAGACTAGGCTCAGAAGGAGGGGCTTAAAGACACATTCAAACAAGCTATTCAAAAGACACTAGAGTACAGTGTTTATGGGAAATCTAAAGGAGACAAAGTTCAGAACCATCCCTTTAAAGTCACAGTTGACCTCTGTGATGGGCTGAGACACGTTTGTTTAGTTTTTGGATCCGTGGAAAGTCACTGGGAACCTCCATGTCCTCTGTTGTTGCTGTAAACAAAGCAGAGCTCCATTAAACTGACAGTGCTCATAAATCAAATAACGCTCATTTATTAAATACAATTTATTCAACAAACCTGAAGGAAGTCAGAGGGAGGACACAAAAAAACTTTACTGTGGTCATCATCCGTCTCTCAGTGATGTAGCAGCCCGATCCAAAACATAAAAGAACTGAACAAAGGAAGCCAAAAAATACCACAATCAATCAACAAAGTAATAAGTGGGATTCAGGGTTAATATGATTAATATATCAACAACAATAACGTTTCATGAACTTTAAACTGAGACAAAAGTGAGTGATCCTCTGGTAAACAACAAACGTGAACCTAAAACCAGCAACAGATGTGTGTGCTGTTAGTGAGTGGGTAGAAGATATAAACAAGTGGACTTAATTATTTGTGAAGAACTCCAAAACCTACATCTGAACAGGTAATCATACATGGTGTAACTAAATAGGTAAGCTAGTTAAAGTCATAGTTAGGGTGACAATAAATCCAGATCTGCACGGGACAGACCTGATTTTAAGTCCCCTGACGTTTCTCACGGTGGATATCCACAAAAACACTAAAATGTCCCGATTTTGCCCTTTCTCCCAAGAGTCCTTATTTTTAATCACTGCTAGCGCTAAAGCAGTGTCTTGTGCTTGCAACCTTTCTGTCTGAACGTCAATCCCAGAGTTAGCATGGCAGTGGTAATATTAACCAATTGAAAAAGATTGGTTCTTAAGAGCGAGGTTATTGCTATCCTTCTCCAGCGTTCACTGTTTGACCATCAGCCAAAAAGAAACAAGCTCCACGAACAATACAATCGAACCTGTGAGAAAAGTAGCCTAAGTTGTAATCAATGTCCTGCTTTTTGTACTGTGTGTAAACTCGAACGCAGTCAGTTTCTTGTCTTAAAGCATTTTGTTGAGTTTTTTCCCTCCTCCAAACAAAAAAAGTGTATTCTTTTTTAATTTTTTTGTTTTGTTTTTTCTTTTTCTTTTTTATTCAAACAAATAAAATAAAAAATACTACAACTAATGTGTTCATATAATTAAAAAATAAATCAATAAAATCTTATTTAGGGTAACTCTTCATGTGACGCAGGATCTCGATGACATCACCCGTCCCACGAAGCGGCTGTTCCTATTGGTCAGAAATGCGGAAGTGCAAGGCACTTTGAATGCTAACAACAACAAGCAGTTTGTTCTGATTTTCTGTAAGACATTCTGACTCCATTTGGCTGCATTAACGACATGGCTTTACCGGCGCAACTGAGATCCCTCCAGCACCACCTGCGGACCGCCCAGGAGCACGAGACCCGGGACCCGGTCGTGGCTTATTATTGTGAGTTTAAGGCTAACGCTGTGGCTAACGCTAGCTTCTGGGCAAGTCACTGTGGAAATGTAGCTTTGTTTCACTGCCAGTTACGTTTTACAGCTTAAAAACTCTAATAAATCAGGAAAAGTCCTTATAAAGTTCTACCTAGTGGAATATTCCACTAAATATGTGTTTGATTTTGTGTCATGTGAACGTAACTGTGGCTTACATTAACTGCTAAACTTCGGACTTAACATCTAGCTCAGGCTTTGGAGCAAATGTTTCCTTTATATATATTCCATTATTAACTGACAAATAAGATCCACAAGGAAGTTATTGTTCTATTGAATTTGTTTGGCCATTACACAATCACCTTACAAAGCAGGTGCGCAGTTCTTTGCCAAGTTGGAAATGGGATTAATTGTATATTAATAAATACATAAATAATATGGGAGTAAATGGGAAGGAATTACACAAAAATGTATGATAAGTATCTAGGAAATGGTTCCAGGGGTAAAATGAGTGTTCCCCCTTCAAGATCTAGATTACACCACTGCAGCCCATGTTTTGCTTTTGCAAATGAATGAATGTTTTAAATGTTTTAGGAGCCAGAATTGAACATTTATGGTCACCTTAACATTTGACCTCAGATGTATAACCAGTGATAAAGCACTAGAAGGTGAATATTATGTATATTTCCAGTTCAGCTTGTTTCTGAATGACTCTCTGTGAGTCATCTGTTTAAGTGAGACATGTGTGGCTCAGCTGTAAAGAATGAACCCAACCCCTGATCAGAGTGCACTCTATAAACATGACCTGCCAGATCAGTGTGGATTTTGTACGGTTGAAAATATAATAGCCCTTATTTTTTAAAGTTGCACAGAAGTTTGTGCAGTTATTTACTAAGGAGTGGGATTAGAGGTTTCAGTCGACAAACAGCATCTACAGTTTGATGAGGAAGTGGTTTGGTTTTCGGTAGGAAAAATCGGAGTACCCGGAGGAACCCTACACAGACCACTAGCCACCCAACTAATATTTGTTAATATTACAAACATTACTATATTAAAAAGTGAATGTGTAATTGGCCAAATCTTCTGGAATCATTTTATTCCAAATTTACTAAACAAAAAAAATGAATGGGGAAAGAATAGCTTTGCAAAAATGCTAATTTACATAAAATCTAACAATATTGTGACATAATATTTGAAACTCTAAACTTCTAAAGCGAGGTAAAGTCCAGGTTTTTGTCATTTTGTAGTAAGCAGTGGTTTGATATTGACAGACCATTCATATCATGCTCATGCGTTTGCTGTGATTCACGTAGCATCCCCAACACTGTCATTTTTGGAATAGCAAGTAAGAGTTTTGAGCTCTTTAAACGCTGTTGTAATGTAAAACATCTAATTAGTTGACCAAGTATCTCTGATAGATTGGTTTTAGTTTGGGCCTAGTTTGCCAAAAATGTGTTTATATTCAACCTACTTTCAAATGTTGGTGACTACTGAATAAATATACATTAATTTAGGTGTTCAGGGTTATAGTCACTGCATGGCATTGTATCTATCTTATTAGTATTCAGGCTTCAGTGCAGTGGCCCGGGTCTGTTCAGACATATTTCAGTCTTGAGGACTTTGCTGAAGGACTGTTTCCTTCAGGGGCTTAAACTTGGACACTCTGAGAGCCTCTTTACTCAGTACTTCCATGTTCTTCTGCTTCAAAGTGTATTACAGGCTTGTGTTTTTCCGGCTGAGTGCTTTATTTACAGGCGCTGCAGAAGCTTTAGACTGTCGCCGACTGCTGCAGCTGCACATGAACACATTTCAGATGCTTTTTAACTCTCCGCTCGTTCTGCGCCGAGAGCTCTTGTTTTGTCAATTAAACTTAAAGAAACGTGAGGCTTTGCAGAATGAATAATGTGCAGAATGATAAAAGAGAAAAAATGATAACCTATTTAGTTTTTGGAAGGTTGGTTCAGAGAATGTTCACATTTTTTTTAAAGGAAAATTACAATATGTATTACAATAACTTAAAGAACCTAGACTGTAAAATAAGAAACTCTCAGCCCTCATTAAGCAAGTTCCTCGGGCAGCCTGTTCCCAAAGGACGAGGGGCTGGTGCACTGCCTGTCTTTGTTTCATTAATATATAGATAATGATTGTGGCTAATGTGATGTCAAACCATAATATAGCATGATTAAAGACCGTCCAATCATCCCATTCATCAAAACCGATCGGGAGAAGCAGGAGTAATCTGCGATATGGCATCTAACATTGTCGAGTCATTATCTAATAAGAACTGGCCGCTTCCATGAGTCATTCGTCATTCTTCACTGTGCTGTGATTAAGGACACAGTGGCTGTCAGAGAACACAGGGCAATGAAAGATTGCTCTGGCCTTCACTCTGCAGGTAGAGCCTGGACCCAAGGACCCAGCTCTAATGAGAATCATCAGAATCATGGGCCTTGACTCGACCCCATCATTATAAACGTATCAGAGAATGTATTATTGATAGACACTGAAACCTTTTATAATATATCTATCAGAAAATTGTTACAAAGAGACCACGTCGTTTACTAAAAAAGTTTATTCAGTGTTTTCTACAGACTTGCAGTAGGTCTAATGCGGCGCTCCTTTTAAGTGCAACATGATGGCTGTAGAAGTAGTTGTGTTTGCATAATCAAGGCCGGTTCATTTAACGGCGGGTCCATCTGGAGCTGCATTCAGCAAAAAGTTGCAGGCTGCGGTGAAGAAAATAACTTTACCCTGTTTGCTAATGTTTTGCTCATCCTTCAGCTTCCCTCTTTTTCGACTTGTTTCCACCACTCATTGTTCTTGCAGCTGTGGAGAAACAAAAGAAAAGACAGCACAGGTTTTCTGGGGAGTTACCTTGACTCCAGCTACTGCCAGCTTAGCTTTAGCTCATCTCACTCACACTGTCCTGTAGCTGCTCTCACTCTGCAGCAGCTGCTGGCAGTCTGAGAACAGGTAGAAACTCAAGAACAGAGGCAGGCCCAGGTCAACGCTCCAAAATATGGATGCAATACGTAGTTTCCCATTAACAAAATCTAATATGCCAACATTATTATTTTAGCTAATGTGGAGTCTTTATGTTGGGGTCATTATTGAAGAGCTACCAAGGACTCGTCAATGGATGAAGTTCAAAGTGCCCCATATATGTCCTTCTTTACTTTGTCAAAAATCTTTTACAAAATATTGCCTTGACCTTTGGTCACATCAGTCACTTCCGACCTAGAGTTTTCCATGTCTGCTCGAATCTAACCGTGACTACAGATGAGGCAAGAGGCTCAAAAGTCTTAGCTGAGTTTTTCCCCAAAGCCTGTTGTTGTCCGTTTGTGTTTATCCCCAAAAGCTGTCCTCAACCTTGCAGTTGAACAGCCTCTAGTCAGTGCGGCTCATTACTGATCCCTGATTGGCTGCAGATGGCTCTAGGTGAGATACAAGGCCTGCTGGGAAGTGGATTACAGCACAGTGCGGAAGGGATAGCTCTGTTTAAATGGATTTGCAAAGAACGTTGGTTTACTTGGTGGTGTTTGAAAAGATGTGTCTCGACTGACAAGATGGTTTATACTGATTTCAGATTTATTCATCTCTTTATTTTTTTTTTATTGGAACTTGTCATAAGTTTTAATTTTGCAACATAAATTCACAAAAAATAATGTTTAATTATTCATTCACAAATATGATGCCTCTAAAAAAAAAGTATGTAAGTCTTAAAGTAAGGCAACAGAAGTGTGCTGAAATGCTTAGATAGATAATAGATAATAGAAAGGCATTCTGTGAAATCCCTTTGTACCACTAGATGGAGCGGTGAGCTACACTGCTGTCCAAAGCCAATGTGATTTTGATTTGATTTGTGAAAACTTCTCTGCTGCAGGACCTAACATGTTTCTTATCTGCCTCACAATGTATCAGGAAGGTTGAACATTTAATTTGTTTTTTAAAGCTTGTTTTTTGTTAGCTTTGGATTAAGACATTTTCCAGTCTCTGACTTTTTAGGTTCATTGGTTTATGTAATCAGTTATAAGGCATTTTAAAGGCTTCATGTTGACTGCATCAGATAAGAGCATTACCTTTATCTTACTTCACGTCTGGTTCCTTGATGCCAGTGATTGACAGGACCGTAGGACATTAGGTTGTAGTCATTGATTTAGATTATTTCCAAATCTTTTTAACTCAAACTGAAAGAAACCTTAGGTACAGCTTGATCTAAAAACTGCCCAAATGACGGTGCAACTTTATGAGCTACACTTTCTTCGTTTTCTGGCATTTAAGCCCTACACGTTCGCGCATATTTTTCCATTAGTGATGGGCACAAATATTTTTATATTTGAATATTTGATCTGCAAATATATTCAAAAATACTAACACTGTTAAAATGTTGCTGACTAATTAAATTAATTTAATAAAAAATAAAAAAAATTTTTTTTGCCAGGCATAAAAATAAAAATCTATAATGAGAAAACACAGATCACAACTGGCAGTGTTTTGGTTAACTGCAGTAAAATAAGGCCGCACGGCGCTCGCTCATCCTGTTCCTGCTGTGTTCTGCCGCCGAGTCACGTGACGACACAGCGACAGAGAGCAGGAGAAGAAGGTCACACATTTACATTTAGCAGATGCTTTTATCCAAAGCGACTTACAAGTGAGGAAAACAATGGAAGCAATTTCAACAACACAAGGTAACAAAAAGCATAAGTGCACCAAAAACTAGTCAGTTAAAAACGTAGCACAATAATCAAAGCTAAGGATAAGAATTTCTTTTTCTTTTTTTTTTTTTTTTAAGAAAAGGAATTGATAAAAAGGAAGTAGAATTCAGTGTTTGTCAGTCAGGTCGGAAAAGATGTGTTTTCAAGCGTTTTTTAAAGATGTCTACAGAATCTGCTGATCTTGTAGCAGCAGGTAGATCATTCCACCAATGTGGAACAGATCCAGAGAAAGTACATGAGAGGTACCACCAGATGTTCATTAGCAGAGCGCAGGGATCTGGTAGAACATAGGTCTGTATCAGTGAAGATATGAGGGGGCGGAGCCAGTGGTGGTAGCTTTGAACTTAATGCGGGCATCAACCGGGAGCCAGTGTAACCTAGTAAAGAGAGGAGTTACATGCGCTCTCTTTGGTTCTTTAAAGACCACTCTTGCTGCTGTATTCTGGATGAGCTGCAGAGGTTTGGTTGAGCAGCAGGAGTCCCACCAGAAGAGCATTGCAATAATCCAGTTTGGACAAGACAAGAGCCTGAACTAGGATTTGCGTAGAGTGCTCCGATAGGAAAGGTCTAATTTTCCTAATGTTGTAGAGGATGAATCTACAGGACCTGGTGGTGCTGGTAACATGACTTGTGAAGTTTAGTTGATCATCAATTACCTGTTCACTCACTCAGTGCAGCAGCAAAGGATCTGTGTGGAAAAAAATTAAAGGTGTGCCACTCCATTTCCATTTTTTGTCTTAGAGAGTTTGTTTGTGAGCGTCCTGGCATCCTCCTCTAAACGCAGCAAAGTTTAGAATTAATTTGAACAAAATAATCACCTTGTTGTGTGCAAAATTGATCAAACACTGTTTAATCTTCAGCTACAAAACACAGAATGTGGCATGCAACTTTGTTTCTGATATATTCCCCAATATGCCTGTTCGGTTATGAAGTTCTCATTAAACATTTAAAAAAATAAATAAATTATTGCTTAAAAATTTGAATATTTTATTTGTGGAAAATGCTCATCCTGATTTTCTATGCGTTTGTGCCTTTCGTCCACTTAAACGACGTTTATGAGTGGACAAAAAAAATCCTACCAAAGTGAAGATTTCTCAAAACTCTGGATGCAGTAGAGGTGTATAGATGGACAAAACGTAGATGTAAGTATTCGCGCTGATGTTACAGTTGTTGATGTGTGTATTGAGCATACCGTGTAACAACTACATCAACAACAGCAGCTGTGAACCGGGTTTATTAGAACTAGCAACATATCACTGCACGACTCTCCACATTGTCGACTGAAAATCCTTCAGTAACTGATCCAGTCTTCTCTTTTCACAGTAAAGACACATTTAACACTTCCACTTTGGCGTCTGTGACACAAATCTATCACGTTTTGCTTTAGACTCGGCATCTGATACTGTTTAAATGCATTTACAGTAGAGCTGTGTGGACGAAGATATTTTTCAAAACGCTCTCGTCTTGTCAGAGACGGACACCAAAAGTATGCATTTATAAAAATACCTGTGTATGTGTATCCAGGGCCTAAATATTGGAAGTATTTTTTTAAAAATACCATTTTCATTCAAAGTTTATTTCATTCATTATATTTAAGCTCTGAACACACGGAAATAGACCGTTTGGATGAAGAAAAACACATTTCATTCCAAGATCAGATTATTTGCTGTAAACTGAAAGCACTATGTATTAAGTCAAAGTGATTGACATTGTATTGCTCCTGTTTTTTGTAAAATCAAAGAGCTACGTGCCTCCTGCTGCAGGCTGAGCTGTGAGGTGGGAGCGTCTGGCCTGTGTCCAGAGTTTTGTGAATTGGACCGATGATGGAGGCAGAGGCAGACCACTGGAGGTCAGCAGCAACATGTGTCTAGGCCTCAACCTCAGTCTCTGTCTCTGCCTGTGTGTGTCTGATCCAGACTGAGACTGAGGTGAGTGGAGGAAGGGCCTTTCTGTGGAGTTTGTTCTCCCTGTGTCTGCTCTGGTTTCCCATGCACCTAAAGACATGTACAATAAACCCCACACACACTGGGCCTCTGCTAAATGACTAAATGTAAAAATGTAATTTACAAATGGGTGTGCAAAGTGGGATGCCAATACAATAGTTTCTATGCAAATAATTTGATTGCATTAGAAAATGGTTCATTAAAGAGGTAAACATTCAACAACACTTGATTATGATTTTTTTTGAAGAACAAGAAATAAGACTTTCAGACTTGCTCAGCAGTTTTTCTAAAATAATTAAGATGTTCAGATATCCTGGAAAGAATGTAAATTTGATCTAATTGTATTTTCTTCCCTTATAATTTCTTCAAGTGCATTTTATTTTAAACACACTTTAGCTCGCTTTAGATAAAAATGGCATGTTGTGTATTGTCAACCCATGGGAAGAAAGCTTTGACCCTCTGAGGCTTCTGTAGTTTGTCGACTGAATTATGAAAAAAGCTTTGACCCTCTGAGGCTGCTGTAGTTTGTCGACTGAATTATGAACACATCATGCACCATGGGCCATGCACATAGACGCAATAAACTTGGGAATATATGAACTAAACTGGGTTTTTTTAAATTACATGTTTCTTGACTCTGAGCTACATATTAAACCTTTGGGCGAAGTTGTGATTGAGCCACTACTTCAACATTTTCAAGGTTTCTGCTTGAATAAAAACGAATGAATATGATGTCAAGGCAAGCATTAAAGCCATAAGGCCATATTTGCACGCACTTATTTGCTTGCATTTTTCTTTTCTATGAAACATTTCTGGTCTTGCAGTCAATATTGCCAGTATCATTTTTGAAGAATTTCAAATTGGCTCAACGGATGGTGATAAATCTGTCTCGTTGAGCTGAAATGTGGCCCGAACAGATTGAACCACATTTGACCAGATGTGAATGTGAAAACGTTCATCCACAGTTTACTAACAGTTTATGACTAAGCCAAAAGTCAGTATGTGCAAACCTCTGGCCATATGTAATAATAACTCTAATAATGTTCTCACAATAATGTCCACTTCAACGTTGTTATGTCAAAAACGGCACAGAGCCTCATGGGTTTCCACAACAACTACAATTTCTCTCTTCACTCAACAGCTAGGCTTGAATTAGCCAGCTAATTCTAGTGCAAGCCCACACTTTGAGTCACCTCCAGCCCAGAACAGCTCGATCGACGAAGGGGTTGAGTCAGCGCAGTGATTTGTTTTGTTGTAATTAATGGCCATCACTTACTTTGAAAACCTTGGATGACAGTGTTTGGCTGAGTTTCAGCCGCCATCTCAACCTGATTGGCTCATTCCAAATGTGCCAGAGATGATTTAATCCTCCTGCCACTTTAGACAAGTACCTGTGGATTTTATTGTTTCAAATGTGTGTGTTTATATAAGCTTCGATACTGAGCTTTGAGTCTAAATAGCATCCATTAAGGCAGTGGATTGTAATTGGTGTTTTAAAGCTAACATTAAGATAAATTGTTGTTGGCGTGGAGTGTTTGCTGAAGCTTTGGAAATGTTTGGCTTCCCAAAACCTTTTAATTTGATTGTCCTCTTTTGATTTTATTGTTAAATCATTGCTCGTGATCTGTCAGACAGACTTTAGGTTTCTGTACTTCTGCTCAGTGGTCTGGCTTTACATCACTTTATTATTATTATTATTATTACTATTAGACTAATTTCTTCAGAGTTTGTTCATAGACATGTTCTTGAAAGTGCACAGTTCCGGGGGTTCTATGCTCAGGGATCTATGTGTCTTGGAGATGGAGCGAGGCGTTGTGAACCACATGTTCAAAATGAGCCTCTGCCTTGTCATGGTGCTGCAGAGTAAAGCACAAAATAAATCATGAACCGAGTAAGTCCTTATCTTTTTGTCAAACTTTTCTTTTGCAAGTTTGAGATGAAGTCTAATCTGACGTGGCCTTGCGTCCTCCGCTCTGTCAGAGGCTGCTGTCTGTGGACGTTCATTGTCTGCTGCAGAATGTGTTGTTGGTAAATGTCACAATGGGCAGCTTTGTCACGGAGTTGACTGGAATGAACTTCTGCTTTGATAAAAGCTCCACACGTATTTCTCAAAGATATCTCAATGATCTCATGTAGACTGAACCCAACAAAAAGTTATGCCAATAAATAAAATTTACAAAGTTCCCATGTTGACTTGTCTAATCAGAGCAAAGTCAAACTGTAATTAATAGTGCTGGGACCCTAATGAAACTTTGCTATCATTTATACTAGTTGCAAATTGTAAAATTTAAAATGATAAAAAAAAATGTCTTGAATGTAAATGTATAAAACTGCCTCATATTACCATTATATAAATTTACCAGGATCTTATGGCCTCCATCTTTGAGTCAGTATGGCTTAGGACTGTTCTAACGACAAATAACGCCACATGGTGGAAGCCAGAGTTACACAGAGAAGGTTTTGGGACATGTGCTTCTTCATTAAAGACTGTTAAACTGAGAGCTCCCTGATGCGATTAACATGGCAACATTGCTAAATTTATTTTAATTTAAAACAATTATACATTATACCTATGTGTATTGGATAAAGTATTGCACATTTACGGCTTGGGAGCTATACTCAAATACACACAGGCTATAGCTTGTTCGCATTCTCAACACATCGTCCAACATGTGTATATACCCGAGTAGAACTTATCCTGGCTCAATTTGGTAAATACTGCTGCTTTTGTTGCTTTTTGATGATGTTGGTTGTATAAGGGTCTACTCTAGTCCTCACTTCAAAAATACCTAGCAAAAACTTTCTAGAAACTACTGGACCTTGAACACCAGTCATGCCAAAGTGAGCTGTGCAGGCTTCAGCGTTTCAGTCAAAGGCCCCTATTTTAAGTCACAAATGAATAAAATGTTCACTCTGCCGAGCCCTTGCTGATAATTTGTCATTTTCTGCCTCCGCAGAGTGTAAAGTGTGTGATTTGTTGGAAATATTGAGTGGTTCAGGCTTGGGCGACTTGGCAGCGCCTTGGTCCCGGTCTGTTTAGAGAAACAGGGCATTGTTGAGTTGATGGATGTGACTCAGACTTTAACCAGGAGCTGAACACATTGCTATTAAATACTATTTTATGCTATATTTTACTCCATTGAGATGAACTGGATCTCAAACATGGCACCAATATTTCACCACAACAATTTTAGGCACCAACATAGACCACAACATATAAAATGGATCCAAACCCTGCTCAGCGCGGAATAAAGCTGTCAAATAAACAGATGATATGTTTTCCCTTTCTTGCATCACAAGGTCCTCACACTGTTCATCTTTCGTCTAAAATAGCCAAAAGTTTATACCTGACAGCTACACAAAATATAAAAATTACCCTTCAGGAGACCTTTTTTTCACACAAAGCAGAAGATATGGCATTAATTTAGTACTATAGCTTTTATTATTTTCAGAATGTTTTGTAGTTCACAATATAACTCAGGAAGAATAAAGTTGTGACTTTTTATGATTTTGAGGCTACTTTACTGGGAATGTGTTGCTGTTTGGGGAGAATGAAAGTAAATGGAGAAAAATATCTCAAATTTTTTGTGTTGAATGGTTGAGGAGTAGAAGCCCTGTAAACGCATAGGCTACTCTTGGAGGCATTTATCTCTTAGATAGAAATACTAAACCTAAAGTTACGTTAAAGAAATCCTTTAAATATTTGTGATTACTCTTCTGGCCATAATCAAGAAGCCTTAAATACAGTATAAACTTACCAAATACACCCAATGTTCCCAAAAATATATATTGCTCCAAAACGTCTCAGTCTAAACTTCTACCTAAAACTTTTTGCCCTTTTGTCCTTGTCCTCATGGTCCACTGTGGCTCATTTTTGTCACTACTTGGTTTAATGGCCTGCTGTTTCTCGATGTAATTGGCCCCAAACTCGGCCTCTTCCTGTAAAATATCTTGGAACTAAACTTTATGTAATTGCAAGATTTATTTGTTTGTCAGAGGAAGTATAATTTTAATGCATTTTACAGACTGTACAAACTGAATTATTTATTTTTTCTTTGTTTGTTTCGATTACATCTGTCCATTTTATTATTCGTCCATTCCATCATATTATTATTTTATCTGTCCATGTTATGTTTCGACAACAAGTCAAAAATTGTATTACTTTTCCAGTTTTCCCTGCGCTGAGGTGAGCTGGCTACAGGCTTCAAGGCAAATGATGCAATGTTAAAAGTGTAGAGCCAGAACTAATTGACAGAATGAATTGTGGGAGTTGGAGTGTGTCCTGCTATAGTTTAAAGAAAAAAAAATATTGCACTTTAATCTATTCTTGGACAAATTGTATTAAAATCTTTTACAATAATTTCCTGATCACTTTGTCTTGCGAGTCTTCCTCATGTCCTCTTTATCGAGCGGTAATTGAGTACACTTTTTCTCACTGCTGTTCTGTCTCTGCGGCAGGTCGTCTCTACGCGATGCAAACCGGCATGAAGCTGGACAGTAAAACTCCGGACTGCAGAAAGTTCCTGATTAAACTGATGGACCAGCTGGAGACGGTGAGTCAGACCCTGTTTAACACAAAGCCTCTCTGTTTTCCATCTAGACCTCGCAAGGCAGCCACAGCTTTCCCTGATAAATACACAATCGGGTTCATAAATGGGTTGACAAGATAAGTAATTGGGAAAAAAAAAAGTCTTATAACTGATGTCTGTCCAAAACTATCATGTTTTTGCTTTGCGTGCTGCGGAGACACAATCATCCCTGTGTGTCCAGATATTCTGAAAATTAGTTACAAGTCCTGTCAACACTAGACCCAGCCTGTACTTTTGTCACATACATGTCTTATTATTTTTGAAACCATCTGTTTTGAGAAGTCACAGTTTTGCATAATGCTTCCTTGTCTGTTAAAATAGTACATCGCACAGGCAACTTTTTGACAACACTGACAGGGCATCTCATTAAAACAGTCTAACTTTAAATTAGTGACTGAAGCAGCTCAGAGACGGCAACAGTTTCCTTAATATTCCAACATATTTTTGTCATTCCTTTCATTGTCAGAAACAACTCGAAGCCTGACCAGATCTTGTGTGAAACTGCTGACTTTTTGAAAATATTTAAGGATGTAGGTCAATCAGAAAAAAGCCGCTTACAGAAATGCCTTGTGTCACTTACCTGTTTTGTGTGGTTTATTTTAGTCTGTTTGCCAAACAACACAGAAATAGTTGAATTTGTTTGACTAGTTACAGGGTAAAGTTACAGTCGACTAAAATTTATTTTGCTCTAATTGTCAATTGGCTCTGCTCTACTAACGAATGCACCCCAGCCCCTGCTCTGAATGGACAACAAGGCAGTGCTGAACAGAACGCTTCATTAAATGGACTACACATACTGAAAACCTAAAAGTGCTCACGTCTCTTCAAACACCAGCTGTGCATCACCTGTATCTGCTGTGCTGAATGTGTTTGGTTGATTATTTCAATGTTTTTGCACATACCCATTATTTAAAATGTCCAGATAGAGAGACAAAAGACCTAAAAAAAAAAAAGTCAAAAGTGACAGTTGCTGTGACAGAGCAGATACAGTATGTAAAATAACAAACCTATTTCTTAAATATACAGTCAAAGCAAATCAAATTGGAAGGTATATTCTTTTAAATTCCTAGTAAGACAGCGTGCAGTCCTGCTTTATAGACCGGAAACACTTATGTGGAGGCAGTAGCTCAGAGGGTAGAGTGGCCGTCCTTCGACCGGCGGATGAGCGGTTCAATCCCCAAAACATCCCAAAACATCATAACATCCCATACTGTCGTTGTGTCCTCGGGCAAGACACTTAACCTACCTTGCCTCCAGTGGTGTTCCAGCTGTAACACTGGTAAATAGCTTAAAGTATGTAAACCTGAAAACACTCTGAGCAGATTGAACATGTTCCTAACATTGTGGTATAATTCATTATTACCATTTACGTAATAATGAATCATGAGCTTCTAAACAGTTTTTAATGTCTGGTCACTTGTCTAACATCAGCCTTTCTAAAATGGAAAAAGGTTTCTGTGTGTCTAGTTACAGTGGCTTGTTGCCTTCACTGTCACCTTTAGCTCTGTACTGCTTGGATGAATGCCTCTTTTCTTCCTAAACGCACAGTGGAGCTCTAACACTGGGCTTTGGGGCAGTGATGGGGCTCTTAAAGGCTTGACATTTACCTGGACGTCAGCTCAGGCCTCTCTCCGAGCTCTTTAACTGATATGAGGTTTCCCTTCTGCAAACCTGACCAGAACAACAGGGCGCTTTAGTGAGCACCTCGTCAGTGTTTAGAGACATCTTGAGAGTTGGTTATAAAAGGCAAATAGGATCAAGAGCTGCGTAGCAACATTTCTAAACCATAACACCCTTTAATTTTAAGTTGGGTGTGCAGTTTTGGGGCTTTTAGCAACATTTGGTGGATAAAAAAATGCAGACTGCAATACCACAAAGTCCCTTCTATTTAGCTATTTGTAATAGTTATGGCAGCCCTACAGGTACATTCTGTTGTCGATAAACAAACCCAGTGAAACTAAGAAAACTATAACACCTGACATATTTTTAGTATCAACAGTTGAGCTTCTGTATGAGACAATTGTGTTGCTGCACATGGAAACTGGAAACACATTTCGAACTCATTATCTAGCCTCCTTTTTGGTTTTGTTACATCACGAGGCACCATACAGGCCTGAGGGAGCTGACACGTCCCATGGTTCAGACTTCATTAATCGCTCTGAGCCAATTAAAGGCCGCAGTGGACGGAGACGCATGTCCACGTCCCTCTGGGCTTGTTTTACAGCGGCTCTCGGGGCGTTCATTATGGGTTACACTCAGGATGCTGCTCTCCGCGGGACACACATCCGCTGCTTTGATGCCAGCGTCAGTGTGTTTTGTTGTCTGGTGATTATTTTAATGGTTGCTCGCTCTTAAAGGGCAGGTGGAAGCTCTTGAACTTAGTCAGTTTTATTTATTTAATGTGATAGTTAATAGTGATTTAACTCCTCAGTAGAGTATTATTAACCCTCGGTGGTCAAGACAACATTGTACAGCTGCAATGAAATATAAAAGAATGATGTTTTACGACGTTTTTAACTTTAAAAACACCAGTTTATTTTTTATATTATAATGCATAAAAAAAATCGGATTTTAAAAAAGGAGGTTAAACTGGACATTACATTAAGTTTAGAAATGATCTTGAACATATCTCTCTAAATGAGAATATCTTTTTTGTAATTGTACATTGTACGATGAGGTGCATGCGATAAAAACAGTATATTTAAAAGAAAAGGATTAAAATGTTAAAAGAACCAGGAAAATATAGTCTCTGCTGGGCCTTCTTTACCAGAGCAGAGGTATTAGCCCTTCAGACTGATTCTGAACTCCAGCTGTGGAGCTGCACGGTTTCATTAAACATCACGTGAATGAATTGCAAATATTTACTGGCGTTTCACTTTACTTTATCAATTCAATTGACTTTTTTTTAATTTTGACTATGATGATGTCTAAGGGTCTTATGGGTCTGATGGGGTTTGTCAATGATACTCATCATTCCAAGGTAAACTCAGCAGATACTTGTGCAATACCAGTGTCAGACCAGCTACAAAGAAAAAGTGATGCAACTTACCAATAAAACCTCCTTAAACACCACCAGCTGATAAACACAAACCTTCCAGATAGAATCCCAAAAAAAATAGTCCACAATACTAGTAAATGAATTAAAACTGTTTTCTGCTGCAACAAACCCATTAATGATAAATATTTTTTTTAAATTGGCACATACAGCCTTGAACCTGCTCTTTATATTTTAGTGTAAGGCCCTGTTCTTTTACATTGTTTTGCTGAATAAGATGGAAAAAAGTGAGGTATGTCAGACGGCTTTTATTTCTCACAAGCCTGTCTTAATGCAGTGCAATGTCTTAAACATTCCAGTAATAAAGGACTGTGAGGTGTGGAATTACAATCGGCAAATTAGTGGTTTGGAAACAAACATAACCTATATTACTTGATTTAAAGGGTTGAGTTGAATTGCTTCGGAGTGGAAAAGCCTCTGATTCCTGCCCATTAACCGAGCACTGAAGCTTGAATCCAATCACGGTCTCGCCACACGTGGAGCGTAAAAAAAAAAAACATAGCACAGTCTGTAAACTTTTAAGTCGTGTCAGAAACATGACTTTTGTGTCAAATAGTTGTTCCACTCTTAATGACTCCCAGTGAGTCATCTCTAAGGACCGGCCTGTTTCTGTTTTGGCCCGTTTCCCTGATGGCTGGCTGTGGGTCCGTTGCATGTTGGACTCATTAATGGCTTGTTTCCACCGTCCTCACCGGCTCAGCTCACTCTAGATCTCTCTGGGACGAGGTGGAATATTTTAAATCAGCTTCATATGTGAAGGCCGGGGAAAGCGCCAGCAATTATGAGTTAAATTTAGACGATTGTAAGCTTAAACAAAGACGGTTAGCAATCTAAAAATACACTCTGAACTTATTTTCTTCAGATTTGCATTGTACTAATCATTTTAATTTGCAATGTATTTATTTATTCTTATTTGATATCACTGGATGAGGTAAAAATGCATGTTCATTTTAAAATTGCCGTACATTAATAAACTGGCAAATAAAGAAATGTTGTGTTTTAATTGTTGTGATAAAAGTGCATGTCTTTTGATAAACTCAGTTATGTGAACTGACTTTTATCTGTTCCCGTTGATTGTGACTTTTTTGTTACTTCCTGATTGAGTCTATTTTTTTTTATGCAATTGTAATTGAACTTCTGAGAACTGATTCATCCAGTGTAAATAACTTGTTCTCACTACCTTCTTCCTTTTGACTCATTAAACATGCAGTTCCCTTTTGTACTTTAACACATTCCATTTTCAGTAATAGCACATCACAATAAAAGTAAAATAAGAAAAGCAGCTCATTATAATGTTAACAAAACAGCTATTTATTCAAGTTTGGAATTTCAAAACTCAACTCAGTTAGATGGAGCTATATTGACTAAAGATGGTATTTTAAGGTAATAAACTGGCTTGTAGCGGATTTTCAGTCTAACTGCATGTTACTTAGTGATGTAGATAAGTTGTGTTGGAACTCACTTCTGGTCCACTATTTTTCTGCAGTTTAGGATGTCAGGTCTGACTTTACAGTATCATCATTAGAGGTACCAAGAAACTTTTTATTTGATAAATTAATATTTTACAACTCTACAAACTATCCACTTTTTTTGCATCAGCGACAGCACAGCACTTTGTTTCATCCCCAAATTCCCTTCCTCCTTCCTTCCCCTCATTCTGCAGACGTTTTACTCACACATCGATTTGGTTTTTCGAACAGACCGTCTATTCATTGTCCACCTGAGCCAGACTGTTGCCTTTAGTGCATTTACCAGAAACCTGATGCTGCTCTGGGCTGCTGTAATGGAAAGACACAGCCCGGGGTTAAGTAAAAAAGGCACAGTGACATTTTCTGCCGAGGACATGATGCAGGTGAAGACAAGTAAAAATTTAAAGCGCTCTCAATGTTAAATTATCTTTTGACCTCAAGCAAAAAGTTTTTAGTGAATGTCAGCTGGCTTTTTTCACACACATTCGCCCACTTATTAAAAAAATTGTGTCCAGATTTCAGGGCCAAGAGCAGAGACCTCAGCCAAGACAGAAATATTCCCATCTGCCACAAGTCCTTATCTTAATTCATGAATTAATTAAATGGTCAGGATTCACACTTTGCAAGAACTTTTATAATAACTTTAAAAGGAACGTGGAATTTCTTGCAACAGAAGTGCACTTGTTAATTGTTTTTTATACCTTGTGGAATGTAAGACCTGGGGTTTAATTTAAAAAGTTTGCAGATTGATAAAACAAGGCTTAAAAGTGCAGTTTCCCTAACAGAAGGTGAAATTTTAAAAACTTACGCTAGAGGTGAGCATCAGCCTATGTTTGTATTACTTCAAAAATAACATTTAATGCAAAGAAAGATTTTTTTTTTTGCAAGACTTGCTG
This sequence comes from Neodontobutis hainanensis, assembly GCA_024349245.1. NCBI lineage: Eukaryota > Metazoa > Chordata > Actinopteri > Gobiiformes > Odontobutidae > Neodontobutis > Neodontobutis hainanensis. The sequence continues at coordinate 733,996 of JALDNG010000036.1, forward strand.
CTTAATTGCTCTGATTGAAATAAAACTCCTCCAGTCAGTAGTGGTCAGCATTTTACATAATTTGCAGTCAAACCTAAATATTCCTAAAAGCACGTCTTTATTGGTGACTGAAGTTGCGGGGGGCAGTTGTGGGGGCATGATGTCAACAGTGTGAGACATAAGTAGTTTGTCTGTTGTGTGAATGTGCACTCACAAAGTGTGACCTCTGACACCGGTCTCCTTTCAGAGAGGCTTATATCAGATGAGGAACTGTAAATGTCTGTATTTATTTATTTTTTTGTCCAGATGAAGAAGGAGCTGAGCGACAACGAGTCCATCACTCAGGAGGTGGTTGGAAACGCTCACATCGAAAACTACGCCTTGAAGATGTTCCTCTATGCCGACAACGAAGACAGAGCCGGACGCTTTCACAAGTAAGAAATCTGCTTTACTTCACTGTATGTTGATGGTGATGCTGTAAGTGAGTGGGTAGAGAACATTAGCAAGTAGCTCAATAGTTTACTGCTCAATGTACAGTATTTACACGAGAAAGAATCAGCTGAAGATGTTGCTGGAGTTGTGACAGCATAATGTGGAGGAGCCAGAGTTATTACGCAGATGGTTTCTTATCAAAGACTGAAAACTTGAGGTCTGCCTGATGCAATTGTCTTACAAATGCATGTTGGCATTGTAGGCTTAGACATTAAACATATGCATATTGGATAAAGTAACACACAGAGAAGACAACCTTAGGGCTTTGCAGAAATACACGAGGGCTATTGCACAAAAATGACAACATGAACATGCAATAAAAGTGAAAAGTGTGTTTTTAGAGAAATACCCCTACAGGGCTTTTCAAACACATATTTACCAGTTACTACACAGCTCTGCTAATATATGCATTATTAATTGCTTTTGGCTCAAAATCTAGAGCAAATAAAATCCTTGATTTGATTCCGAGCCATAAACATATTAATAGTACTGCTTTGAAATTGAATTGAAAAGAGCCAGTGTCTGTCAGCAGCCTTCTCTTTGAATGATAGCTGCATCTGTCTCTGATATTTCATTGACACGCCTCACATATGGCCTGTCATCTTCAGAGCGTGGCCTGTTTCAAATCTTCTCTGTTCGTTTCTTAGCGACAGACGTTGACTCACGGGATGCACATGTTCACTACAGTTCATGTTCATTTTCACTGTTAAGGTTTACAGTGAGTCAGAGCGGCCAGAATGACTCCCAGACCAGAGTTTGTTAGGTTTAATAATCACACTTTACTATCACGTGACTCTTCTGAGGAAGACTGCAGGAAGTTTAGCATCAAAACATGTCAAGGAACACTTACAAATATTGGTCTAATTATAAGCAACTAAGGGTTAGGCTGGGGTGCATGTGGCAGAGTGGTTAGCTCCTGCTTCACAGCAAGAAGGTTGTGAGTGCAAACCCCGTCCGACTGAAACATCATTGGCCAACTCCGGCCTTTCTGTGAGACTGCATGTCCTCCTCGTGTTACTGTGGGCTCTCCGGCTTCCTTCCGCCGCCTACTGAATGAATGTGAGAGAGAATGGTTGTCTGTCTCTAAATGACAGCCCTGCGACTAACTGGCCACTGTACAGGGTAAACCCCGCCTCAGGCCCAAAGCTGTTGGGATAGGCTCCAGTCACCCGCGACCCCTAACGGGACTAAGCAGAAGGAAATGAATAAATCAATGAAAGGTCGGGCTTAGGGCCCTTTCACAGCTGCACTGTGTAGACCAGACGTTTGGACTTTCCAGTTTGGTTTGGTTCAGGTGTGAAAGCTCCACGATTGTGGTTTGGACCAAACGGCTGCTCTTTGGTCTTGGTCCGGTCCAACTGAACCAAGGTCTGATTTGTTTGTGAAAGCATGTTTAGCGATAGTTTGGACCAAATGCAGGAAGTCACAGCCGATTAAACAAAGAAGAGGCAACAGAAGGAAACAGAAGACAAATATTGGTTGAGTTTTAAAAATGTATAGATTATCTTGTTTTATGGTTTGAATAGCGTTATATTCAGATGCCTTTTGTGAGGCTTTTGCCTCATGTTGTGGCAGTAACATGGCATTAATCATGATTAAAATTTCTTTAAGCTTCTGAGCTATAAATTTTATTGTCAGACATGATCCTCTCCCCCAGAAAGGTCAGCTTAGATGTTTATATCTGCCATTGTCACTAACCATCTTCTCCAAACAGGCTCTATTATGGCTTTGAATGGCAAGGACCAGAGGTAAATTAATAAACTGCTTATGGAAATTAGAAAACATTGAGCATGGCATGAGTACAGAAAACACGGCGTAGTGCTATCAACCCTCATGTGACTCGTTCTGGTAGCAGTGAAAACAGGAACGTGTGTTTCCTCGTCTCTAACGTTAAGGGTTGAGTTTCCAGTTGGGGATGAATGGGGCCTGGCGATATAAACTGGAGCAGTTTGTTTGTTTGGAGTAAATACCTCGTCATAACAGCTCTTGTTACAACCGAGGCGTTATGAAGCAAACTGAGAGGGGCTGAAAGTCTGTCAAAAGGAAAACAAACAGGCTCCATTTAATGAGAACCAGGGGTCAGTGCTGGCAGCAAACACCTCATTAAACATATTTACACAGAGAGGAGTTAAGGTTTTAGAAGGAAGGAAACATGGGGTACAGCATTGTCGTCGAACCATTCTTTTCTCCTTCTACTTGTTTAAAAGAAAAACTAAATAAATTGTTTTACTTTGTGTCTAGCAGACGATAAAGAAAATTAGGCTCTACGGTAAAAAAAAAAATAGAAAACGCATAACACAACATACCACAATCATTTATGACTCTATTCCTTCAGTTGTACATTCGAACCAATGCCTATTTTAGTGTTTGCTTTTAAAATACAGCTTACGTCAGACCTACGCCTATTGCAACATCGAGAATAACAATGCAACACAGAACAAGTACATTTTGTCTCTTTGGTTCTAATAAAAAGCCAGACATATTAACTTTATCTGCTTTTTTTCACCTCACGTGTCCCAGAAGACTTCAGCTTCTGTCAGGCTCAGTATCAACACTCTTTATGGACAATAAGAGAAAATAATCATCCTTAGTTGGAATTTCATTAATAGCATTGCATATTGCGTGTCATTTAATTCAACTCATTCCATTTTTTTACAGTCCAATATCACAGCCACAGTTGCCTCAGAGGGAGTTGTAAGTTTGTGTAAAGCTATGTGTATCAGCTTTTTTAACGTCTCACACTCTAGTTTGAGTTTTAAAACGTACATCCACACAGACGGCCCAGAAGCATTGGAGTTAACAGTTTATTCTTTCTGCCTGTATTGCAAACTGTGGCAGTGGAGTTTTTTTTATTTCTTTTCAACATGAACGCAGCCTCTGTTTGGATTCATCACTGAGAAGACAACTGCTTTAACAGAAGACGGTGGTTGTCAATTGAATTCAACTTTATTATTCAGTCCAGTTGTTAGGTCTGAAATGAATTGATTCAGTCTTCCTCTGCGTTCCTGTGTCGTTCTGTCCTGCAGCTCACTGATCTAAGACGTCCACTGGCTGCTCTCTGTTGTTCAAAATCCAGATGTAGGGAATGGCTCAAGTTCAGTTTAGCATCCGTCCTGTTGCATTTCTGTTGCGCCACTGCTTCAACCAGATTCTCCAAACTAATAACTATAGTTGAACCATCCCCTTAGTTTTTTCTGGGCAATTCTACCAATTATCATTGCACTTAGGAAAAAAAGAAAAATGGCATTAGGAACTTCTTGCCTCCTAGCTGAGTACAATTTATTTACACTATACACTCCTGACATACCATCTCCTATCAGTTACTTGGACAATGACTTAACTAAAGTTGCGAACAAATGGCTAAACATCTGTGGCAATATGTTGTATCCTTTAAAAGAGGATTCCACGGCAACAGATTTTGTGCAAGACCTGCTAAATGTTGCTTTTTAACATCAAAAAGAAAAGAGCTCCTCCTGTTGTCATATTGTGGTCACTGAAAGGAAACTTTTGGTCTGTACTGCCAAAGGAGGATTGTTTATGATTTTTAACAGATGGGGAATTTTTATTACATTTTCTCCCAGATATTGATTAGTTGTAACTACACAATAATATATTTACCTTCCAAACTACAGAAGCTGCAATTAGGAATCTTCCAAACATTGCATCTAAGGCTGTTCATTTATGTTTGTTTAAAAAAAAGGGTGCTGCAGCCTTGAATTATGGGCAGGTAGTTCAGGGACATTTCCCATCATATACACTTACTCTGGGAATATAAAGAATATGAATGGGGTCGTTATGGCTGCATGGGCCTCACTGAGTTACAGGAAGTGTCTTATTCCACCAGAGTCTCTTGTAAACATCCCTTCAGACCTGTTTGGACCTGAATATGTCCAAGGCTGTGAATTGGACACAGTGCAGTACTTGGATCAGGAATAATTTGTGGCTTGGCTTATATCGGACATTTTGGACTGAGTTAGTGTTGACCGCTGCTTCCATTCCATTCTATTTTTATTTAGTTTTTTTATTTCCTTTAGTTCCTCCTCAACAAGACACAAAATTGCTCCCTAAATGTCAGTTTTCCAGAAACATTGTGCAATAGTATATGTAGCATACAAGTGGGCAAGTTTGTTTCATGTTTTAAAGATTTTTTTCTGGTTCTGTTTTATGCTCAGTGAGGCTTCCATCCTCTTCTTTTGCCTGGACAATTAGACCATAATAATTCGTTAGTATTGTTTTCCAATTGCATATTAATATACCTTGGGCTTTGAATTAGAAGGACATAAAATTATACAGACCACTTCGCCCAATTCCACCAGTAGATACTCACTTTCGGTTGGATATTGTAATGCCTTTTTCATATCTTCTTTGGGGTGCACAGAGTTGTAAGCACTACTGCCTCACAACAATTATGTCATGGGTTTGTCTCCTTGGCTCTTCTTTGTGATAGAAATTCACAAAGTGAATTGTGTGCCTTCGTGGCTCACCTAGTAGAGCGCGCACCACTCAATCAGATGGACATAGGTTTGACTCCCAGGTGAGGTTTCTTTGATCAATGTCTTGCTTCGTGTCCAATAACCACTCAAATAATTGGGTCCTCGGGTGTTCATACGTTGTAGCAGCATTTGCTTTGTCTTGTCAAATGTCATAATGTTTGTGCAATGAAAAGGCCAATAAAACAAATACTGCACTGTCCCTCCATTAAGGCTATTGGTTAGAACGAATCATATTAAACTTGGCAACTTCGGCCATGACTGACACCAGCTTTAATACATCCGTAAAGCTTTATGCTAGGTTGTGTTGTGCTAAATGGTCTACCATAATCAAACACAGGCAATTTTCCTCCTCCATTTATTTTCCCTGTGAACACCTGTTAGCTCATTTCAAAAACATGTTTGTTGATACATCTCCAGTGTCAAAAAGTCACCCCATGTAAATTGCAGAAGTAAAACAGCCTGATTTGGTTTGTGGAGATGTTTTGATGAAGAAAACACAAATTGATGAGGCATGTTGACTCTTAATTACACGTCTCAGGCTCCTCTCTGTAATTAGCACATTTTATTCCTTCTCCAGTCGTTGGGCTTTAGCTCGTGGGCTGTTGTTCATCTTCAAGACTTGTTAAGCTCTAAGACTAATGAATATTCACCACAAGCCTCCTTCGCTAATGAGCCAAAACCTGTGAGTTTATTACAGTGGGTTGAAGGGAGGGAAACTCAGGCTAATAACTTTCTTTCTTTTTCTGCTGAACAACCAGGGAACAATTTTTTTAGTCACGTTTAATTTTGTTCTGTCACTTGTCATTACATTGAATGAAATTTATTGTGGTTTTAACTGTAATTGCGTCTTTTATTTTACCTTAATATGGCTTTAGTAATGTGTATAATTTAATCTCATCAGGTAGATCTACAGTCATAAAACTATGTATAACTCTGGCTCCCCCTTAAGAAATTTAGATTTATTTGCCAGGTAAAGTGAGAAGATTTACACAATACAAGGATTTTTTGTAGCATTTTGGTGCAAAAACACAGAATAAAGTTACAAAAAAAAAAAAAAAACAACTAAGATAAATGCTATGAGCTATAAAGTAAGATCTACTTAGAATTTACCAAAAAAAAAAAACACAAAAACATTCACACAAAAAGGTAAGGTGATCATGTATTTACAGAGAAGTGCAAATGCAACGCAGTAAAAAAAAAAGTCCAGAAGTGTTTGGTGCGGTTTGTTGTTCTGTACAAATCCAGCAGCACATAGTCCCAAACATCCAGTGACTTGTAGCTTGTAGCTTTTAGTCGTTTGTCTACAAATCATCTTGTTTTTTTTTTTTTTTTTTTTACAGAATTTCCTAATTTTTTTTGTTTGTTTTTTTGCTAATGTCCTTTCATCCATTAAATATTTATTGCAGTCTGCTTAACTTGCGTGGCCAAAATGCATATTTCGCATTAGAGGTTCAAGCAAACAGAAAGGGTTTATTGAAGCATTGCACATACTATGTTGCCATCCAAAAGGGCTGCCTGTATCAGTGGTTGCTAATCAACTCAGGCGAACATGAGCAGGTGCACAAACGAAGACCCAAATTGAATAAAGCAAATTAGCATAATAGACTGCACTTTATTCAACAATTGTTTCTGTGTGATTTAGAAAGGGATATTCCACTATTTAGTAAAAGTGACTCGAGCGTTATTTCTGCATTTGTCAGCATAGCCCCAGTTTGGAAAAGCAGACAAGAGCAATGGCATATGCTCTTGTGTTTTTTTGTCTTACTCCTATTTTTTTCTCACTCTTTTGACACCTCTGTGTTTCTTGCAGAAACATGATCAAGTCGTTCTACACGTCCAGTCTGCTCATTGATGTCCTGACTGTGTTCGGAGAGCTGTCGGATGAGGTAAAAAAAATAAAAAATAAAAACAACTGTAACAGACATTCTTTAAAAGGATCATGTAAAAATGATTTTTTAAAAGGTCCAAATGTTTAGAACATGATTTGACAAAAGAAATGCTTGTGGTTGGTCAAATACATGGAAATGTCTAATGTGAAGACTTTTTGGAAAAACCTACTCAGAACTGTGCTAGCATAAGCTAATACAGTACAACATTACGTCCCTAAAGTTGCTCAAATGGATCTACTATAAGGAGAAAAAGAAAAGAAAACATTTATGATCTATGTATTTTTCTATGTTTGAAATAATAGCAAGATACAGAAGGTTAAAAGAAAGTGTTTGAAAGTGTTATAATTATTGCTAATGAATCAAATACAAGTTAGGTGTTGAAATAACCTTTGACAAAGTTTGTGAGAAGACCAAGTGGGTCTATTCAAATTGAGTCCCTGTCTTGTTGATGAGATCCACTCTTGAGGGGGTTATTATAGATAAGGTTCATGTGTAGAAATACCCAGGTGTCTTGATTGATGACTGCCTCACTTTTAAGCCGCCTGCAAAAATACTGTTAAAACTAAGACTAAAATTGGGTTTTTAATTTTCTAAATAAGTTGTAAAAGTAAAAAGCAGCTTGTTGCTGTAACTTTTCAACCTGTGTTTTTTGTATTTATTCTTCTGCTCATTGTCTTTAAAAGGTTGACACTGTTTATCATGCTTCTCTGAGCTTCATAACTAACTTGACACACCACTAATGACACACCACTGTGAGTTATATTCTTGGGGTTGACCCCTGAAAGGATGAGTCATTGGCACACCACTACACCAAGGCAACACTTGCCTACATTTGTTCTTTAATTGCACAAAGAGGTGCTGATTCTTATTCTGTTTGTTCACAAGATCATCTGTTGCGTTCTGTTACTGAACTGGGTAAAGGAGGGCTTTTGTTCACTCTGCATCTTATGCCACTGCGCCCCCTAAAGAAAGATCTCCTCTCACAAACAGAGTAATGTGGTCTATGCAGTTCAGTGAAGAGCGCAGTGACAGTTATGTTGGAGAAACAAAACAACAGCTTCACAAGAGGATGTATCAGCACAGAAGAGCCAATCCTGGTGGAGCTGAGTCTGATGTCCAACTCCACCACAAAGAGAAAGGACATTCCTTTGAGGACATCAGACGAGATGGTTTGAGAGAGGTGTGACGGAAGCCATTTTTGTTAAAAGGTGGCCTCAGATTCATGTTGCCTAGTATTTCTAACAGTGTTTTGAAACCTAAATCACAGCAGTTTGACTCTAGAACAACAACAACACCTGAATGGAACAGTGTCACTAACGACTCTCCTGAGCCTTTAACGACTCTCACATCAGGAGTCACACTGTCTTTTCAGAGCTAACGACTGTGAGACCAGAACAGCCTGGTCCCATCAGGTTTAGTTTCAGGTCAAACCCCTCCCACTAGAGAGATAAGTTCAGCTCTTACAAGTTGAGCTCAGAATTGAAAAAGTTTCTTGGAATTAAGAGACTAAACTTCTTCACTTGAAAAACTTTTTTCAGATGCCTTTGCAATAACCGTTTCTTCAACCACAACATATGTCAATGTCCCATTTTGTTGAAAATAATGTGATACTCTCATTCAATATTATTATTATTATTATTATTATTATTATATACAATCACAGACTAACTACTCGATGCCGATACTCAAACCCGTCCCAGTAGACCTTTATAAACTTAAATTTAAATCTGTAAATGTGCCGAGTAGGTCACCTTTAAACACTCCCATCTCATACATACATTTGCAGTGTATTCACTTTGACATTTGACAGACAGCAGATCCTCTCACAGCCATGTTTCCTAATCGTCAGCGGCCATTAAACCATCAACGAGACACTTGTGTGAACACGTTGCTGTTTTCTGTCTGAGTGAGGCCTGACACGGGGAAACAGCGCTGGCCGAGAGACCCACAGTGAGGACAGATCCAGTTTCAGGTCGTAAAAAGAGCTTTTCAGCAGCTTGTGTCCGAGCTGTAGAGGGCCACAGGAGGCGGGCTGGCAATGCCTTGTGTAAGAGCGACGAGTATGAGCTACACCTTACACTGTAAAGACTTTAGGCCCAAGGGTCAGGGAGGAATATACCAAATGTTATTAGGGGCGCTGCAAAAAATGTACATTTGAAGGCTTTCTATTAGGGAGGGGAAAAAAAACTCAATATCAACCTCTCAATTGATTTATTAACATCACATGTAACACATTGCATCATATATTGTCTTTATTTTAATCGACAACAAGGGCCTTTGATTATTCTAGTATTTAATCTGAAAGTTTGAACAATTGTCAAACACACTTTTACACTAAACCAGACTCCAGGTTGATCCATAATCAGGCCAACTCTTTTTTTCGTCGGACCAAAATGTAAAGAGAACTTTTCTAAACTTGACTTATGGTCTTACTCAAAAAGTGCCTTGAGACAACAAATTTATATTTCCTATGAAATTTTAGCCATGTTTTTTAAAAGAAAATTTTAAGTAGTAAGAGCATTGACAATATTAATGTAATGTGGGACTGAGGACTCAAATGCGCACAAGACAGTGAAGGTAAGTGATTCTTTATTTAAGTACAGATAGTGACAGGAAGCTGGATAGGAGATCTGAGACTGTAGTCCGTGTGGAGGAACTGCGCTGATGGCTGAAGTGAAGTCGTGAACTGGAACCAAGCCGAGGAGCTGGACCGGGAGTTGGAGTTGAACCGCGGAGCTAAACCGAGACCTGGTGCCGAGCCGGTGACGGAAGACCAAGCCGAAATGCTGGGCTGAGCGTTGGAGTGAGTCGTAGAGCTGCGCCGAAACCTTGGGCCGAGCCGGTGACTGGAGACCAAGCCGAGGAACTGGGCTGCAAGCTGGAGTCCAAACCTGAGACCTGGAGCGAGGGCTGGAGCGAGGGCTGGAGCGAGGGCTGGAGCGAGGGCTGGAGCGAGGGCTGGAGCGAGGGCTGGAGCGAGGGCTGGAGCGAGGGCTGGAGCGAGGGCTGGAGCGAGGGCTGGAGCGAGGGCTGGAGCGAGGGCTGGAATAAGAGCTGTAACAAACGCTGGAAACATTCACACAAAGTCTGCTGAACGATCTGGCAGGGAAGAGGTGGAAAGGAGCGGTTTAAATACCTCACTGATGGTAATAGATTGCAGGTGCTTGGGACAGGTGGCAGTGATGAGATGAAGGAAGGAGAAGGAAAGTGGAGCGGATCCCTGAGGGAGACGGAGTGGATCTGACAATTAATGCATATTTCACTTTGCTTTAGACGCTTGAGGGCAGACCCACTTAAAAGCAAGCATGCGATTGTAATGATTGATTGATTGATTCATTTGAATTAATGGCTGGACATTTTCATCTATTCTGATAATTTCTTTAACAATATGCCATTACGGTTTCCATAAAAAAATGTCTCCCCGAGCTTATTAAATTTGCGTGTATATAAAAGTGGTCTCTTAATGTCACCTACTGTGTCTTAATACGGTGGAAGAGACTCAGAAAAGGTCATGTACTGGGAATGAAACTCATGACCTTCTGCTGACGACTAAAGTTTAAATGGATTATAGATTAATGTAAAGGTGTGTCACTCATTTCCTTGCCTCGTTATGAATGTGGCACACCATTCTGTGGTAGCTCAAGGTTCTCCATTGAAACAGATAGGACTCTGTCTGTTGGTGGACAATGTTACAGTCAGCACACACAGCAGTAACCTGGCATCGACCCTGTGTTTCTTCCTCATCGTTCCATCACCGGGCCTTTTCACAGCTCTGAATCACCGCAGACAAAAGCTGACCATGTGCCTCTCTGTCCACAGATACCATTATCGCTGTGAGTCAGGAGCAGGGAAAGTGTCAGCTCGCAGTTATATCTCCATTTACTCCACTGGGAACTGGGTACTTCATGTCCGTTCCTAAACTGATATAATTGACGGCTGTAAAAGGGCCAAGGATTGAGGCCAGAGGCTGGAGTCTGCAGCTGCTCTGACCACTGCTCGCTCCATCTGTTTGACCTCTGGCAGTTGTTTTCCTTCTGTTTAAGTCACTGAAGGAGCAAGACATGTCCAAGAGTAGCACTCAAGATCATGCCAGGCGTTTTTAAAATGTCTGTATGTGGTACGTGTGTTTAAATGACCTCTACCATATTTCTGTACCACTTCCCAGATCTGGACAGCCTCAAGGATGTAGAGTAATGCTTAACAAGTGGACATAACTAAGGCCCTACAATTGAGCTAAACAATAACCAAAACTATAACCAAACGGAGAATAGGTGGCTTGCCAATGGCGATGGCAGGGCTTTGCCAGACTAACATAGGGGCCTCTGATTATATAACCAGCTAACCCTAACCCCTAACCCAGTAGTTGAAGCAGGGAGCATTCAAACTAGCATATAAGGAAGATAAACCTTTACCTACTGACACACATTATTACACCCTTGAAAGCAGTGGATAAATAAGAAATCCAATTTTATTACAATATTACAAGAACATACATTGGAACAAAATAACATCTGAAACAATAAGTCACTTTATTGTATTTTGTAATAATACAACCCGGCTTGGGTCCAGTTTATTGGCTTAAATCTTCTTCTTGGGAGTTACTTTGGAGGTTTCTGTCCAGTTCAAGGGATTGTGTCAGTGATCTCATGTCTTAAGAACCACTAAAATAATTTTGAGAATATATATTTTTGGTGCTCCTTTATTTATTTATTTATTTATTTTTTTTTAAAAAAACAAAACAGGATTTAAATGTTTTTTCTATAAATTTTTTAGAAAAGCATATCTAGGCACTCTTTCCACCCAGTGGTATTGTTGTGAGAATGATTTGTTTTGTAAAACTGCTTCACATTGAGTCACAGGGCTTTGCTGTTTTATAATAGTGTCATTAAACATGTTTTTTTCCCAGCCTAATATCACAGCAGTGTTGTTTCAGTGATTAGCAGTGGCCACCTTTAGCCGCTCGGCGCCACAAACACAGTCTGTGCTGCTGCAGGGAGCCATTGTTTTGGAGTCACTTCTGGCACTTATCTCTGTGAGCAGGGCTTTCTCCATTCACCCTTATCTACCCCACTTCTGTGTCAATCTTCTGCAGCTCTTTTCTGCCCACATCCTGCCCTTCTCACTCACTCGTACCAACTGTTTTCCTCCTATGACTGAAATCTACCCCTTACTTACCTCACTTACAAACCTTCATTTTGAGGAGAAATTCTACTTTCTAATAGCATCTAACTGTCTTTGATAAAAATAAATATTTAACCTCTATTCATCCAGGTAAATTGAGAACCAATTATTCACAGTGGTGACTTGTCTTTTGGCTTTTAAGCTGAATAATAATTTTAGGGCTTGTTGCTTTTATATTTTCATAATTATCATAGCTTCCACATCTCGTCTTCTGTGTCTCTCTGGAAACATTAAATGATCTTCTGAAGGTTATCAGCTTGTCTCTGGTGTCCACACTGAGCACATGTGTCTGTTTTTTATTTTTTTGTTTTGTCTCCTCAGTGGCCAGCTCTAACATATAGACTGTAGTTATACCTCCAAATATATTTTTACAAAACCATTTGCATATATTTTAGTGAAATGTAGATGCAGGTGGTGTAAATAAGGTTTCTGGCATATTCATTTTAGAGACATAAGTGGCGTTGTATTTTTCCCAGAAGACATTTCCATGGAGTCGACCGATAAATTTAGAGGGTTAAAATATAAGAAGGAATAAATTCCAGCTTTAGACTTGTTCACTTAACAATTGTTGCTAGTCTGATTTTCCAGTGACATATAAAACCTGAAAACCTCCGGACAATGATTATATTTTAAGCATTCTTTGCCATACTGTAGGTACAGATAATATATGTACATTTGTATCTTTAGGTGTCACTTGCTAACTTGCCAAGCCCATAAATAAAACTATTCTACCATGGGAACTTTCACACGAGTAATTAAATAGTAATTAAGCAGTAATGAGACCTTTCCCGCCGTCTCTTCCTGTGCTCTTGTATCCAACAGAACATCCAGCACAGGAAGTACGCTCGCTGGAAGGCCACCTACATCCACAACTGCCTGAAGAACGGGGAGACGCCTCAGTCCGGGCCCATCGGCATGGAGGACGAGGAAGCAGGTGGGTCCCACTGATATGGCTCACAACGCCACATAAACACAGAGGCTGTGATCCGTTACAAAACAAACCTGCTCTGCTCTGTAAAGAACAGAGTCCAGCTTTCTTTGGGTGTATGAGTTACAGAAGGCGCTTCAGCTCTTATAATAAAATGCATCTTAAACGTCTTCTCCTCTCCCTTTCCCAAACTAAGAGGGGTGATGGCAGAGGTTTCTGGTTGTTCTAGGTATGTACAGTATTAATGTTCCTGGTTACATCAAGGAAGGAGCATCTAAAAAGGTCTATTGAGACCGTAAACTGTAGAGGACTGAAAATTCCTCCAAATAACCTCCATAAAGAGTATTAACTGTGCCGTGCCTCTAGGCCTCTCAGTTTTGTGTTCAGTTTGCCTCTGAGATCGAGCTGATTGTTGTTTATTGTTCTTCATTCCCCTTTATTTTATATCCAGCCTGGATCAACCCTCGAGCTCCTGACCTTTTATACACTAAAAGCCCTTGCTGCCGGGCTTTCCACTTTAAAACCTTAACCTTTAGCAGGAAGAAAGCTCGGGAAAACACCGAATCCAAACACACTGAATCCTGTGGAGGGTGGCTGCATTAATTAAACAACAAAAAAAAAAGACTCTTAAAGTTCACTGCATTTGGAGAAGCATGTGGTGGGAACATAACGGGCCTAAACCAGCCTTCTGTTTCGACGCCACTGAGCTGTTTCCTCCAAAAGTTCACCATTTTGGCGTCCAGAAGAATTTTGGACATGATTAGCTTCTCCAAATGGTGTTTTGCAACTGTTTTGTTGCAAAGTTGCAGTTCCAAAGTTTGGCATTTGTATTTAAACTGAAAACTTTGCTCCATAACTATAATTACTTGGCTTCAGCTTATTTTTTATTTTTTTTATGCCCTAGAAGATACCACAGCAGGATGATAACAGTGAAACTATATTAAGAAACAATGGGCTGTCGACCAACTTATTTTACATTTACATTTAGTTAAACCACAATGTGATTTAAAAGTTTGTTTACAGACAAACGGTAAATGTCTTTATAAAACCATAATATTCCTGTTCACTTTTAGGTAATGTGTTTGGCCTTGCAAAAAGAATAATAATTGATCATTTCAGAAAGCCAGTTAACAAACCACAAACGGAAAAGCACAAACCCCACCTTGTCAGTCTAAAAAAGGACCTTACGTACATCTTGTTATACTTTTATGTGTCAGTATACATGCAGCAGTAGCTCCATTAAGGACTCATTCAATTACAACTAAATCCAGTTGGTGTTTAAGGTTTTTAAATGCAATTTAAAAGTGAGAGTTAATTTTGGATCGGATTATGGCAATGATTTGAATTCCTTATGAACATGTGAATGAGACCAAAATAAATCCCAAATCCAAGTCCAGTTTTTAATAAATTAAGATTAAATTTAGATTTTTTTCTGCGACTGAGAAAAGACAGACAAGGAGCTTCCAAAGTTTATCATAAACTCACAAACACAACCATTTCTTGTTACTGAGCTGTTCCTGAGGCTTTTCATAAATGACACAAACGAAATCTCAAAACAATCTTTTCAATAGCAATATTTGTTATTCCCTGTGCTGTTTTAACTCAGTATTTTTTTTATATTTTTCTGATAGGCCTTCAAATTTAATCACTATAAGACCTCTAGATTTATTATTCAATTATCCGATTATGACCTAAACAGCTCTGGATGTTGTGAGACCCAGCATCTGGACTCATTTTAGCGTTGCACCTCGAGGTCTGCAGATTGCGTCAGGGCTCTCGGGGGAAGTCACTGAGCAATGGTTTCTGACAACTTCACCTTCGGACATACGCTCAGGTCCCACAGGAGAAACCCTAAACGTATTTTTCATGTCAAGGATCTGATGTTGACCGAATCCTGAGTGAAATAAAGGGCCATCTGCCGGTGGCCGCCCTCTTCTGGGTGTGTTTAACCCAGACTTGAGCTTGAACATGACATCAGCCTGAAGAAAACCGAGCTGCGGCACGGACACTACACACACCTCTCTTACATTAGCACAGTTTTATAACGCGCAATAGACGGATAGATGGTTAGATTTCAACTGTATTCTGTTCTGGCAGTGTGAGGAAAAGTGAATTTTGGTACTTTGTCTTGGGAAAAATAGTCTTTGAAGTTTAAAGTCCAGTGTACATGATATTTATCATAGTTCTTATTATGCTTTTCACTTGTTCCATAAACACTGCTGTTTAATTGTGTGAACACACCATTATTTTATTCTGCTTTAGTTAACCAGCCTCAAACAATGAATTAAGATTTAGACTTTTAACCTAGCTTGTGTTAGACTGAAAACGGGATGACAAGCCAGTTCTAGAAAGATTTTTATACAAAGCTCCTGAACTCTAGATAAGATTCACCTTCAAATCAAACAGAGTAATTATCAGTGCGCGCCTCAAGTTCTTTATTCACATGCAATAACACAGAAATAATACAGCATTACAGATTAAAGCAAAGACTGAGTTTACTGAAGGTGCTTAAAATAAAGCATTACATTACAGCTTCTGTGTTGCTGCCTGTAGCAGTTTAAAAAAACACAGAAATATGTGACGCATATTTTGTGAGTTGTGACTAGAAGTCTTAACTTCAGGGCCTCTTCCTGATCAACTGTTGTTTTGTACTTGAATAAACACTTTTTTTCATAAAAGAAATTATAAAATAAGAAATTTGTAAATGTGAAAAGGTGTCTTTGGTCGGGTTTAAAAATGCATTTCTAGAGAGGGGTCTGATGCTTCATGAATGAGATCCATTGTCTCCATGACTCCACTGTGCTTCTGTGGGGATTATTACTTATTTTTTGTCCTTTTTTGCCTTTATTTGATAGTGACAGAGTGTAGACAAACCAGGTGAGAGAGAGGGGAGTGACATTGAGCCAGATTCAGGCATCATGTCGGCTAGCTCCCAGGGAACACTTTTAGATCTTGTACTTCAGCTTGAAAACATTAAACTTAACAGTGGGCTACAGGTTTTCAACAAAAATTATTATTTTGTATTTTGACCGAGGACTGTTTTCTCACTTAAATCAAATTTTTTCTTTTTATCATCAGTAAAAACAATGGCATCCAGCCTGACCTGGGTGCTTGTATTTATGCAAACTGAAAGGTAAAAGAGTTTTATTTTATTAAGAAGGAGAGAACTATAATGAATCTTAGCCTTTGCGTTGGTTTGAAATTCTGAAAACTGCCATGACTGGGCCATTTTTAACTGTCAGTCTCTAATTCCCTTTATGTCTCTCACACATTTTCACACTCTCTTTCCACTCTTTTGTTATGCTTGTCCCCTCCCAGAATGCACTAGGGGCTCCGTCTGTCAGTTATAATGGCTTATTCCCACTGATGGACACTGGCCCACAGTGAACGGTGAGGTCATCGTCAGCACATGCTCTTTGTGAGTTTGTGTGTGTCCCTCTCGAATCACGACTGACGATTCAACACCTGTATCGTTTACACAGCGCAGCAGCGAGCTGAAGTGTGTCAGTGCTGACGGTTACATATTTGGACAGAAGGGACCGAGGGATCCATCAGAATGAATTCCTTTCAGACGTGATCATTTTAGATTGATTGCTTTTGCTGTTAATCCTCGATACACAAAGGTATTCTTGTATCCAAACATTCTCTGTTGGTCTTTTCCAGTCAGATGCCTGTTTAAATAAAGTGGCAGCAAAGTCCCAAAGCCGCAAGCAGTTCTCTCCTTTTGTATTTCTGTGTTCCGGTCACAAAGTGAGGTTTATTGATAACACAACCGGTGCCACACTGGATAGTAATCTGATCCAACATAATAATTGTACAGACGCTTGACTAAACAGACCACTACACAGTAAGTCTAAAGCTCTTTTTTTACACTTTTCTTTGGAGGATGTCTGAAAATGTGCACCAAAAGTCTGAAGGGTGTCTACAGTATTTATGTTCATACGTGTCACGAAATAGTCAAGTTGGTTTTACGGAGTGGCAGGGGATTTATGCCAGAATCTGACAGCAGTGACAGTGGCTAATATCCCAAAAACAATATTCAAACATATGGGTAGCAAATCTAAAAGAGTATGAGACTCCTGAGTACTCGGCGTTGTGTACACAATATAACACATGTGAATTTTAGACATTTTTCATACATGACATTGACTCCGAGGCCACACTAGGTCAATATCTTACTGTGAAACCTGACTGGATTGTGTTGAAGTCCAGGTAAAGGGTCTGTAGAATAGTGCCTGTGTGAAAAAGGCTTAAAATTAGAACATTTCATTTATTGTCAATGAATGAATGTGAATTTTTAGTTTTATGTGAGAATGACAGTGATGTTTTCAAAATATTGGTCAGTCAGAAAATCTGCAAAAACAATGCTGTGCTAATATGAACATTTTGTTAAAAGTCCATATTTTTAGGAGCAAAATTGTCAAGTATACGGGTCAGTATGGCACACTTTTAGACACGTTTTCACTGTCAAAAGAAGTACGAAGCTTTCCAAATAAGTGCATTGTACCGTTTTTTTCTCCTGTGGTTCCAACGGTGGGGTATGAATACAAATGGAAAATTGTCAAAAGTACAAGACTAAATAATGTAAAAAAAGCCCAAACGATAATCATTTCATTGTAAGAATATACATTTTGAACATATTAGGCCACAGTACATTTTTTCCACTCCTAAAACTACAATAGCACCATTTTATTCTAGTTGGATTAATGCAAGCTGCTGCTGCTCTGTGAATATCATTTGGCACAAAGAGATAAATGCTGTAAATTATCTACACCCCCCCTCTGTTCACTCTGTCATTCCTCAGCTTCTGCTACACATGCATCGCTCTTGGCCAATCACAAACCAGGAGCCGAAGTTAAACAATGGTCTTTCTGTAGTGACCAGTGCTTCTTGTACGCAACAGTGTTTTTTTTCTTTAGCAAGAGCAAGTGCCATACTAACTCTCCAGAGCTCCATTAACCTACTTAGGCAGGTTCACTTCTCAACTTCCCGCTGTTTCGGGGAGCATTGACCGTCTGATGGAGCAGCGTGGTGCCAACTCGACACGGTCAACACAGACTTTTGACCTGCGGGAAATCATAGCCCTTTTGCAAATTCAAAATGAGATAAAACAGGAGGTATGGCTGAGTTATTAGGTCAAGGATACAGTCTAAACAGCGTCCAACAGTTCTGTGGATGACGCATTGGGTTTAACATCAGGTGGGAGAGCGGCCGTCCTATAACCAGAAGGTTGGCGGTTCGGGAGGCAGCGCCTCATCTCTGTCTGCCCCAGGTGTGAATGTGTGTGTTTGGGGTGAAAAGAAGCATCATGTAAACCGCTTTGGGTGCTCGAGAAGGGTACATAGAAGCACTTAAATGCTCATCATTTACTATTTTACCATATAGATGTAAGAAAATGGGTAATTTTTTCCATCTCTTGCCTCATAGCCTTTGTGTGTTCTTTTTTTCCTTCCTCTGGTCTCCGGGTATATTTAAAGCAATTTTTATTCATTCATTTATTTATTCCCTACTGCTTATCCTTTATGAGTAACTGGGGGCTCAACGCCGATTCCAGCAGGTTTGGGCGTAGGATGGGGTACACACTGTATCGTAGAGCTAATATTTAGACGCAGACCCTGACAGGCAACACAAATGATAAAGCAATGTCAGTGGCTGAGGTTTTTAGTAAATATTTCCAAAGTTCAGCAGAGGTGCTCGGCTAGTACCAGTCACAGATGATGTTTGGTACATTTGTCTTTTGTATTCCTAATGCCATTGCAGTTATTACAGTCCTACTTTTCGCAGACTAAACGCAGACCTTGTAGCCCTTTCTGCACAGTTTATATCAGATATGTATTATGTATTGGAACATTCTATTTGCATAATTGGATCATTTAAAAGGGAGAGACTGTCAACAATTAAATATGATAACTCGAGGTATTCTAAACATCTTATGACACAATATAGAGTGCAGTTGAGGGTAGTTTTTTTTTTTTTTCTAGATGGTGGCTTAAGTTTGTCTGGAGCACGGGTGAATGGATTGGTGGCATCGCTGAGTGGCATCAAGGAAAGTGGCTTGCTTGGTGATTGTGGCTGGCACGTACGGCTAATGTGCTAAACTGTTTACATCAGATGGAAGGTAGAGATTGGCCTAAATGGAGCAGAGTGAGACCCTAAAGTGAAATGGACAAGTTGGCAGTACATGAAGAGAACAGGGATTGCAGTCTGATATTGCTTAGCACAGACTTTTCCATCTGACACAGTGGATGTGGGAGGCCATTGTTGTTGAAATGAGTGGGTGGAGCCAAAAAACAGATTACCTAGCCCTAGACAATTCTATCCCAAAAATGATGATAAAACAAACAAATAAAAAAACTGGCATAAAAAAACAAGTCACTTGTGTCACAATTCTTTCGGCCCTTTGGAAAAATTGCTCCCCGTTTTTATGTTTTGTGTTGGATTTTGTTCATTGGACCAGTCTTATACCATAACATGATAATGCAATAATTAAATCTAAGGTTTCTGTATTTGAGTTTTGTTAATGTCCACTTGTTTTTACCTTTCTCCTTCTAGTTTTCACGAGATTTTCTGTGTTACATCACCTTACTTCTCTTCAAAACTTGAACCCCAACTACTTTGTAACTCCACAAAAACATGTTTCTTACTGCACCCTCCCGTCTCGGTGCTACCGTGCAATTATTTACTGACGTCAGGACATATTCCTAAATGGCCAACTGCATGTATTTGACAGTAAAGGGTAGTAAATTGGATCAATGCTAAAATTTCTTACGTTCTCAAAGCTCTGAGAGAGTGGTTTGGTTTCCTGTATTTACTGTCGAATTTTGAAAGGTCACTGGTAAACTGCTGACGATTGAGCTCATAAGTTATGTACGTGACTTAAAGCATGAGTGGGTTTGTGGTTATTTCATGTTTTGGCTTCAAACACTGGCGGCGGGATACACAAGAATATAGTCCCATCCATTCACACGTTGTACAGTTGTCTCGTTTTCGGCCTGAAAAACCGCTAATGCATTCAGCCATACGTGCTTGTGTTGGGACGGGGGGCGGAAGCTGGAGTGTCCGGAGTGTCAGTGAACACTTGGGCTGTATTTGCTGAATTGTCACCACTTCCATGACTGAGCTGTGTGACTCACAGAAAACAGTGCTGCAGATCTCTGAGATGTATTGTCCAACGTGCCCTTTGGCAATAGTCCCTGTCACTTGCTCCAATTGTAAAGTGAGTCACTCACTGACCACAAGGCCTGGGTTTGTGTCCATTATTTAGCAGCCACCAACTCAACAGAGCTGCACAAGGAAATAAAGCCCCTGTCACACTAAACAGTTTGGGCGAATGGATGGTTGTAGGTCGCACAGTGGGACAGAAACGAAGATGACCAATCTCTCTTAAATTGGATTCTTAACAGTCTCACAGTGTGACTGCAGTCTTCTACGATTGCAAAAAAACACAGTTACACTTTTCTTTTCTACCATCTTTAAGGCTTTTGCTCGCTTTACGTAAGATGTTGAAGTTGAGAATGAACCGACAAAGACCATGTTTAAGAGCAAGTCAAGTCCAAGACTATGTCCAAACCAGTGTACAATCTTCTATAAGAGTAAAATGAAATCCACACAGTCACAGGTCCAGACTTACTGAGGTTAGTGTTTGACAGAGGTAGATTTAGAACAGGTTTTTTTTAAATTTAATATATGATAGAGGTTTTCATCTAATCCCAGGAATAGACAAATGCCAAATGTGGGCTTGTCAGTCAGTTTGTCAGGCCTCAGTGTGTTACTTATCTACTTCAGTGTGTAACGGGATACAACAATGGACATCTATTTGAACCATAGAAGACTGTTTCCAGTTTATTCCCGGATTTGGATTGTGTATTTGTTGACATCCATTTGAAAAAGCACAGATTGCAGTTCCATGCTTCCTGAGAAGAGTTTCCTACTCTTATCAATACCCAGTTCAAAAAGGCCAAACAAACAAAAGTTTTTTTCACTGATGTGTTACATTTTGATTATTATTATTATTTTTTTTTGTCAGTAGAAACAAGCCAGACCTATCAGATTAGAGCCATACCTTTGTAGTAAAAGGTGACTTTTCTTCTGACAGCAGCATTTAGGGTTTGGGACCTTTTCTAAGACTTTTATCTGAACAACTAAAACATTTGACTCACTGAAGTCAAACGCAGAAGGGGACATTTAAAAGATTAGTCCAAAGGAAAGACTCATTGCTTGACTTTTTATTTCAGACCCCTTTTATAATCCATCTGGCCGTAAACATGCAAGTCTCAGGTGACATCTTATTCAGCATCAGTTTGCACTCAACAGGCCTGCACTTTTATCTTTTTTTAAACCAGAAATGTACAAAGTAGAGCGAACATTTGAGGCATTTAAACTTTGCTTTTCCCTATTGAATGTACTCGAATGTCCCTTTTCATACTAATGAGACTCTCAAGGTCAAAATGCAAGAATCCCTGCTAAAAACTGTACAGGTGTCAGGCCTTAAGTTATTCCCTATTTTTATACAAATAGTTGTTGTATAAGAACCTATTGATCACAAAAGAATATTACTTTGTATGACCTTAATCAAAAATATAAGACTTGAAAACTTAATTGCCTTCTACTTATGCTAAGAAGACCAAAAACACCTGCAGGTTTTCGAAGGGCTTGTCAATTACTCAAATCATGATTACAAATTGGATTTGAATGATTATGAAAACAAATATTCAACACCACTGAGTATTGTACAGCTTCGGGAAAGGGCAGTGTTTGACTTTCAGAGTTTAAGTCAATTGTGATGTGACTGTCTGTAAAGTCTCCAGATTGACTTTCTCTCGTCTAACCTGAATGCACAGGTAATCATTTAGACAGAACCACTAGGTGGGCTTTACCTAGAGGTGATTGAAAGAACCACTTGTTGTTTTATTCAGTCAGAACGACCCCATGTTGTTTAGATGAGGTAAACGGCCATAACTGCTGCACTGCCACACTATTGGTCCGAACATCTGTCATGTTACCTTCACCTGGGCAGATTGATTTTAGCAGGTTTGTGAGCTCTCACAATTCATGAGAATCCAGTTACTGCACAAGGTATCCATTTTGGAGCTTTTTGAAAAAGCCAGATGTTTGTGGGGGTTCTCAGTCGTCATATTCTGCCTACTTTTTAACCCCTAATGCCCTCATAAATCTCCCAATTCAACTTGTTTTTTAGCAAAGAGTAGAGATGATAAAAGTAAGCAAAAAGGTTATGTTCAATATGCAGGGAACATCTTGTTACTGTTACTGCTAGTGTTTAATTGAAAGGAGGAAAATATGTCTGAAGTTCTGTGTTAAATTCTTATAAATAGTGTGAGTAATACGTAGCTCTGACTCATTTAGGCCATAATACCACGCAGTCCCATGATATTACACAGGTTTTGTAAGCGACAAGTGTTCGTGAGTATGGCGTGATCCCATCCCAAACGTTTGGCGAGTGGGAAAACCCAAAGAAGTTGATATGATTCCTTCCAGTGGAAAAGTGGGTTAAGTCTTGAACCACAGTGCAAATATTCCTCGTTATTAGATTAATGTAGACGGTAAAGCCTTTACAGAAGTCCCATTAGCGCCTCGATTGCATTAATAGAAGCATTAGTGGAGTTGAAGTGTGGCGTTGTATCATTCAGACCCAGATGTGTGAATAGGAGCAAATTTAATCTTAAAACGGGGATAAATGTCCCTCTTCTGTCAGTGGATAAACACACTTTAACACGTTAATGAAAGGCAAAATATTCCAGAAAACATTTGTGAAGTGTCAGATGTCGGCTTAATGCCCGTCAGCCTTACAGTCCGCAGTGGCGTAATGACGGTTCGGGCTGTAAACGGTGTCGAATGCAGCACGTGTCGGCGAAACGGAGACTAAATCTGTGAAAATATCTCTGGCCGCAGACAGATGTTGTCTTTATGTGAGGTGTGGTTGCTGAAATCTGCAGAGTCCACAGCAAAAGGATCATGTTGTAGAACAAGGAAACAAAACGCCTTCTTTCAGCTCTCTGTGCCTCTGTTTTTTTTTTGTTTTTTTTGTTTTTTTTAAACACTTCTTAGTATAAACTCTGGGAAAGCTTATACAAAGGCTTTGTACATTGTAAAACATTATATTCTCTTTTCCTTAATGATGTGTGAATAGATTTAATGAATGAGCTGCATCTTGTTCCAAACAGAAAGATTAAGTACAATTGTTAATGGCCCCTCGACAGTAAAGAATTAATGAATGCTGGAACAGAAGGCCTCATAACAATGTACAGAGAGTGATTAAGAAGAAAATTTTTGAAAGTAAGTGTCACTTTAGTGAGGACGGGCTACAAATAACTCTTTAACAGTGGCCTTAAGTAAAGGATCTAATGGCCCCTTCCACTGGGTTCCACTTTAGAGCTTCAGGTTGCTTTTAAACCTGACACGTTTATTCAGATTCAACCAAACTTCTGAGCATTTTGATGTGATTTTGTTCAGTTTATTTGAGCTGGCGTGACAGGTGCCATTTCAAGAGGACTAACAAACTGTACCAAGGTTGTCTGAAAGAGTTGGTTTTGGTTATTATTACATTTTGTTTTTTTTTTTTGTTTAGAATGAGAATTATCCTTGATCTGGTTCAACTGTGGAAATGACCACATCTGAGTGCATTTAACAGACAATAACTGGCTGGGGTTATGTGGAAGTTTTGAACTACATTTTCTATAATGCTAGTTCATTCAGGTGAACAGTTGTCTTTCCTTGTGGCTGTTCATTTTATGACACTAACACTGTTTTAATTACAAAGTGTATTATTGAATTCAAGTGTTCAACCTTTTAAAGTTAGTTAATTGTGACTGTCAAGCCATGAAATCATATATGTGGATGTAAAGACAAGCTGCTAAAGTGACTACACATTTAACCAGAGCCGACAGATGCGTTGCTGTTTTAAACTAATCAGACATGAAATTGACAAAAACTCACAAAACTGTTCAGGTTTGGAGTTGAGCCACCTTTGAGAGTGATTTTTTTTTGGCTTTTATACTTTCCAGTTGTGAAAAAACTGAACTCTCAACTACAGTGCACCTTTTAATCGTAACTGCTTTATAGTTTCACAACCTTCATCTTGTGGCTTTCTTCCCAACCGTCTGCAGATGAGGAAGGTGCAGGAGGATTTTCTGCTCCTGGTTCGTTCTACGGCGGTTCGTTCAGAGGTGGGGCTCCTTCCCAAAACTACGACGACCAGAACCAGAGTTTAGGCCCAGGTCCTGGGGCGGCTCCAGGGATCGGCTTCACGCCTGTCCCAGGTGCAACCGGTCCTCCTTCCATCAACTACAACAACATCCAGGTCCCACCAGGAGCCCACGCCCCAGCCAACACTCCTGCTGAGCTGCCTCCTCCCTCAGGTCGGCTTCAACAACCCTTAGAGGTTTTGCAACACTGGGGTCTTGGGGATTAGGTGATCCATCCTAAAGCCAGGTCTGAAGGGTCTGAGACACACTTGTGTTTTGTATCAGAACAATGCCTAAGACTGTGGAGTTATTGGTGGAGTATTATGCCTTTTTATAAGAGCAAATTTATCTTATTTTCTCGCTCTTGTAATCCCGTCTTCATAATTTCCCCTGACAACACTAAAATACGTGATTGTCTTTCCTTTTTCTGGCGGCGCACCTTCCTCAGAGACTGTGTGTGCAAGTATCTGGCTGTGACGCTCATTCAAATGTTTAGAGAAGTCCTCCAGAGGATCCAAAGACACTATCTATCACAATGTTATCTTACACATTTTAGCATTTATAAGACATTTATAAAAAAGGTGTTCAGTGAAAAGTCAGAGAGAAATGCAAGGTCAAGGTGCTTCTACATAGTCAGTGTATGACCAAAGCGATAAATACCATAATAAAAAAGATACACGTCTACTGCTCCTACAAAAGCAGTGGTAGTCCCCATTTGTTGATTTGAGTGGATTTAGAAGCAGCTGTGTATTAATGTGTGTGTTTTTTTTCATAGAAGTGGCTAAACCAGTGCCTACGCCTCGGTCACTGCCTGCTGTCGACCCCAGTCTCCTCAACGCCCAGCAGAAAGGTACACACTTACACATCTGGACATTAAAGGTGCACTGAGACTTTTAGACATGGTGCCTATTGAAAGGTGTTGCTGCTATAGGCCCTTTAACCAGTAGGGGGCACCTGAATTAGTGTTTGCTCTTGAATAAAACATTGTAACATAAATTTCAAAACCAAATATGGTCAGACAATTTCAACTTTCCCACTTTGACCAAAATCTAATGCATTATATTTAGTCCAGAAAATATTCTTATAAATCCGTCACTGTGCTTTTTAATGGAGACATTTACAGCACTGAAAGAATTTAGGCAATAGGAGCTTAGACTGAAATTATCTAATTTTGCAAGAGTTATCCAAAATGTATGAGGACATATGTGTTATAAAGTTCAGGTTTTCAGGTTTGGCTGGACTAAAGTGTGAGATCTGTTACAGGAACCACTTATATTATTGCGTTTCTCCATCACAACCCTGTTTTTGTGGCCAGACTTTGTACAGTGTTACATTTAACCTTGACTTTCTGAAAAACATGCTTTGTCTTTGAGGTTTTTCCGTGCCATACTCCTGCTGATATCCCATTATGTGCTGTCCCAACCTTGTTTCCATGATGTTAACATCTTTCAACAGTTATTCAGATCCTGTTTTGCATTATGTATGTATCCTTTACATTTTATGAGACAGAGATGATGGTTGGTGGGTAAGGCAGGTTTTTGAAGTTGGGGTCACAAGGTAAAGCAGCTCAGCTGGAGCTCATGGAAAAGCCATATATGCACGTCACGAGAAGGATTCAAGTAGGTCCCAACAAGAGCTGACACAAGCAGAGGAAAAACGTGCCTCTACAGTCAACCCATCCATCTTCTGCTTCTCCGGGCTATAGGCTGAAGCTTCTTGTCCATAGCTTTTAAATTTAGGATTATACTCAGCTTCAGCAGTCTCTATAGATGTGTAACAATGACATAAATACTTTAGTAATTATGAGTGTTTTTGTATTAATTGTTGCTCCACCATTGAACCCACAATAACACCTCATCATTTTACTTCGGACTTTAATTACCTTCCTTTGTCATTGTGCTCCAGTTCATCTAAGTTAGTCCTTAAGGTTTTATATTATATTTTCTTCTATTGTAGCGCTACAGACCTTTTTAGAAAGAGGAAGAAAGATTGAAATAAGACTTTTTTTATACTTTGACTTAAAAAAGTGCCCCCTCATTGTTAGAAGTAAGTTACTGCTCTTTATTAATCAGTCCATTAGTCCATTTTGATTTGCAACTTAAAATGGGTCACTAATCTTTCCTTTAAAAAGATAAAAAGTAGTTGGAAAGTTGCTCTTTGTCTGTTAACCCCTCCCTTGATAGTTTTAAATCAAGACCAACAAAGACCCTGACAGGTTTCTTTGTCTTTTCTAATTTATCAGACAAGTGTATGGCTCTTTAACTCTTCACTGGAATATTGTTAACTCCAGGAAACATTAGCCTTGGTCTTGATGGTCTCGAGCCCTCACTCTCTTGGCTTTGTCTTGATCCCAACACATTCTGGGCTTTAGTGAGAACATGACGACAAGAATCAATGGGCAAAATCAAACAGCTCCAGGAGTTTTTTTCCAATATGAGCAGGTGTTAGGGTTTATTTTTTACAATAAGTGCAGTACATAAGTAATGTTTTATTTTTGGTTCAAAATTGAAAACTGTTTTGATTTAAAAGAATTGAGGTTACTACACAAAGCACTCCTGACCCGTGTAACACTGAATATCTGGCCATCGGTGCAGTTTCTGTATTTGCTGAGTCTTCCACATGAGTCTCGTGAATAAAGCCATTTCCCGTAAATGCTAAATTACAGAAAGTATTTAATAACATGTTGCCTACTCAGCTGGATTAAGGCCGGCTGGATACCGCAGATACAGTGGGATTTCAACAAACCACTTTTTGGGAATAAAATGCTTTTTCAGCATAAGGCTTAGATTAATAGGTGACATGAATAATTCAGACCCTCCGTTTAACCCAGATAGCAGTTTTCTTTTGGTGAAGAGAACTGTGGCACTGTCGATAATACTTCGATCACTTTTTACAATTAAAAGGAATACATTGTTGAAAATACATTTGGCCTGGTTCCATCCATGAATGATGATAGTTCTCTCGGTAATACTTTAAACAGTTCGAAAAAAGAAGCAAAGCAGCCAAGTCTAACATGTGTTTCCTATTTACAGGCCGTGGGCGCCTCCTCGACTGGTTTTCACACTATATACAGTAACTGCCCTAAAGTGGGCTCTATAACTCACCGCCTTCAGTTCAACAAGACACGGGAGAGCAAGATGTCCTTAAAGACATGCATGTATTATAGCACCATTTAGGAAGCATTTCTCCTCTTTATACTGGGAAATGCAACATACTTTCATCTAAAAACAGATTTCTGTATGTCCTGTGTAAAGACAATATGTTCAGCAGCCATGTTTTTCATGTTTTAGTTCAGAGCAGTAACAGTAAATTACAGTAAATGGACTCATTTGGAAACCACCTACAAACAATGAAGCTATGAAGTAATTTCATTTTATAATTAATTTTCATAATGTAACATGGTTTTATTAATCTAATCAATAAATTTGTATTTTTTTTTTGCATTTTTCTATTTTTTTTTTTTTGACATGAAGAAAAAAAATCTAATATCAAAAAACACATTTTTTCTTTCGCTGTCACAAGAATTTTTTAAAGTGTAAATTTTTGAGTTTTTCATGTAACAATTTTTGCTGAATTTAAGTGAAACAAATTTGCTGTTGGCCATAACGCTCGATAAAAGTCATGGACACTTTTCATATCTGTCATTGAACCCTTAATTTATCAAAACGTATCCCTTAATTTCCCTTTATCTCCTGAAACAAACCTTAAAATTCAAATAAATATAAATTGAAATTCTATTTTGAAGTAACATCTCACTGCCCAATACCTTTTTTGACTTTGAGATCCCAAAACATAGCTGACACAGTAATTAAAAGTAATTAAAATCTACTTGAAACTTGACCTTTACTTTGTTAACATTAACTGTTCATTTCCTGTTCAGTCGGGTTGAACAGGAGCTCACCTGGCTGATCGCAGACTTCTCTTCTATATTTCCTGTTTAACTTCTGACTCTTTGACTATTCCTAAAAATCTGCGAGTTGTGTGTTTTAAGTTTAAGATGTATGAGTCTGGAAGTAACTTTTGAGTACATGAAGAACAAATGAGTGCATATGTTAACACGGGAAGAGTTAAACTGTATATAAAAAGCTGAATTGTGTCTTATGCCTTCTATAGAGATCTAAATTACTCAAACACTAATGGATAATCCCAGGGTAGTCTGATCCGTGAGGTTGCGGTGCCGTTGCCTGGAAATACATGACAATCATGACACACTTTGTGTTAATTAAACCCTAACGAGGCAGTCCTTTCTGCTCTGCCTTGTTTCCCTCGTCTCAACATCGAGGCTTCATTATGACGAGTAAACTGTCCACAAGCTCCACTATTCCCCACGTCTCTCTCCTGTTGAGTGTTGTAGTTTTTGGCCCGTTCCCATCTCCTTGAGTCCTGTTCACTCAGCACATTCGTAAGGTTTTTCAAAAGCAGAGGATTATGGTTGTAACATTATTCCATTTCTCTCTCAGAGATGTTTTAGAAGCACTGCTCCATCTCGAGATACTTTACTGTATTCTGTTTCTCCAGCATTGTCCAAACATTTTCAAAGCAGAAGGAATGATTGCTTTCCTTATTTAAAGTGCTACATTTGAAGAGGAACCGTGCTGCGTTTTGGAAAAGCTCACCCAAAGGTTTTACTGGTTTAGGTCTTAAACTGTAACCCATTGTCCTGTTCTAATCTCATTTTACAGTTCCATTCTTTGCAGTTTCTTGGTACCTTACGTCTTACTTTTCTTCCACATTGTCATTAACGGTGTGTTTGTAAGATGAGCCGAGCACGTTTCTTCTCTAGTAGTTTTAAATTATCATCATCAACACGTGTATCCTACTGACAGAGATTCTGTCAATGTCAAAGTATTTGTTCGAAGCCTTAAATAGAACTGTGTTGTCCTGGTTTGTCCTTTGTTTCATCTTTATTAAGTTTTATTCAACCACAGGTTTGTTTAAGCAAACAGTACCATAACAGTCACCGTCTAAAAACAGAAAATCATAAACTGAAAAAAAAAGAAATCATTAGCATAAAAATAAATAATGTGCAATTGTTAAATGTCATGATTGTATCGACCGATGTCAGAGCGTTTTACTTTTACGTTCTACACTGAAAGTCTTTGTGATAGAAAGGGTTGGACAAATGTGCAGACAGAGGCACATTTTATATTTAATGGCAATCAATGCTGTTGTTTTTGATTAAGCTGCCAACACAACATTAACCTTAAATGAACTGAAAAATCTCTATTAAATCCAATGACAACCAAAACATTTGAACAAGCTTTTCAACCGGTTCTAGCTTTTGAATGAAACACTGTTGAATGTAAAAGTTGAACCCTTAAGTCTTGATTTACAACAGAGCTTTAGCGCAGCGGACTTGTATTGATTCTGGTTTAACTTGGCCGCCTTTGAGAGATCTGTAGTGTTTCAAAAGCCACAGGACACACAGTGTACCGTTTTCATTGGGAGAACACCTCGGTTCAGACCAAGGTCCAACAAAAACTGTTGACTTTTCACTTTAGGTGATGGTCAGAGCTAATTTGAGATCCCAGAATTATATAAAATGGCTTAAACTATGTATCTCTTTTGAGAATCGCTAACCTTTATTTCTGTAAAAAAAAAAAATTAGCCTAAAAGAGCGTGTGTTTACGTTTTAAAACACTTTTGGTAATGTTTAGAAGACGTCAGGGGGCCTAATCTTTTAACTCAAACATCCATAAATGTGCTAAATTCTCCTAAATGAGCCTGAAGGACTTGTCATTGACACTTAACATTTCAAAATAATTGTCCAGTCAGGACATTAAATCATAAAGCCATGAACGTCAGTGCTGCGCTGAATGTTCTCTTCGATTTTCTGCCGTTAAAAACACAGTGTAGTAAGAAGTAATGCAAAAAAGAAAATTCCAGATCTCATAAGAAGATGAAAGTACATAAAAGCATTGCATATTCTGTCGTTCAATTTTTGCACTAAGCTGTGCATGTAAACCTAGTATCACTGAAGAGTCACGGAAAATGCTGATCAGAACAATGTGGACACATGCCTTTCAGCCCCGAGCGCTGCAGCTGTATGTTTTAATGTGTTTGATATGGAAGCACACCCTGCCCTTCTCTGCACTTTACCGCAGCTCGAGTTCACTTCAATCATACAAAAAAGAAAAAAAAGAAATCCTGATGGAAGGATCTCTGAGGCTTGGTTCGAGTTAGCAGAGTTCCTGAGAGAGATACACTGAAGCGAGAGTAAAGGTTTGGACACGAACCTGACTTTACATGAACTAAAAGAAAGGTTACAATGGAGAAAAATGAAATTGCTTCTCGATCGAGTGGCTTCGAACTTATAAAATGAAGCCTACAGTAAAGATTAGCATTTAGATAACTTTAGGAATGATTGCCTTCCCATTTCATCATCGTTTCAATGTAAGACCCCCGAATGAGACTCTGAAAATACCCTCAATGTATGTTTCATTATGACCGCTGCAAATTACTTTCTCAAATAATGATCATGGGCCATTTCCTTGGGTAATTTTGATTTCATTTTCTGCCTTTGATGGACCCTTTGCTGCAAAAAATGATGTTATTTGGAAAAAAATAAACCAATTAAGAAAGTTATTTGTATTTAAAGGAAAATAAAGTGGAGGGAAAAGAAAGTCAAAGTCAATCCTACACTAACAAAAGACATTAATCAGTTGTCAAAATAAAGTTATCCATCTCAGATTTTATATAATTTGAGCCTTATTTCCAACAAGCGTCAAATAAAGCAACATTTTTGGTTGCAACTCCAATAGCTCTTGTATCTCTTCAGTTTCATAGTTTTACGAACTTTGAAACAGTGTCATATTTAGGTTAAGAATATAAAAGGAAGCAATTAACAACAAAAAAAAAGCTCAATGTAAAATCTAAATGCTTTTGTAGTAGAGTCTTTTCTCAGTCTGGCGTCTACCTCTATTTGTGGAAGAAACATGGGTCAACGTCAGCATCGGAGCGCGTTTGAGTTTTCTCTGTCGTTTATTTTTTAGTAGATTTAAAGACACATTGGGGCAGATATTAAACTTACTGTAACGTCATATGAAAAACCTGTGTCGACCAATGGGAGTGCTTCTTTTTCGATTATTTGGTTGGCCAATGTTTTCCTTTTCCTGAGGTTCTAATTTTTTACAATCCTATACAATAAACAGTAGATGAAAACTTAAAGCCGTTTTTTTTCACAAATTATTGCTTTTACAATAAATTATTTGGGGTTTAAACCATTTTCCCAACTAGAAGAAAACATTGTCAGGTACAGTCTGATTAATAAGTCCATTTTAGGTAAAAGTAGGCTGGACCCATCACAGAAATATTTGTTCATTACAGTTCATCCCTATTAATTATTATTTATTGTGTTGTGCTTAAAACAGAGCTTGTCTTGTTCTTGAGAAATACTTCAAAACAAATGAAAGCCACTGAACATTGTCTTGTGTTCAAGAGAGTCCGTGGGCAGTGCTGCTGTATATGGACCAAACGTGATTGAGTCAAACTAACTAAGCTTCAATCTCAATTTGTTTGGTCCAATCCATCTTATTTATTGAAGTCTCGATATTCTTAAAGACAATAAAATGTTGCTCTAAAAGGACGGCAGAAAATTCACGAGACAAACATTTAGTGACAAAAAAGACTTCCTGTCAAATAAATGAAAGAGAACGACGGGGCTGGATGGACAGTAAAAGCCTGGAGAGATGAAGGCTGTGAGGGATACATGTCGATCTTTGAAGGGGGAAGGGGCAAGACCAGGGCCCTCTCACAGAAAACGAACACTAGTGCTTCTTGATTGATATTGAAAGAGACTTTAGATGGATTCTTGAAAAGCGCAGAGCAGACTAAGTGCATGAGTATGTGGAGTGGAGTATATACAGTCTGCAGACATACAGAGATCTCATGTTTTTCTTTTTAACTGGAGTGGCTCCTTCAGAGAAAAGGGTGGAGGCATTGACTGTAATGAGCTACAGAAGGTCAAAAAGAAAGACGGTGGAAGGAGAAAGGGAAGTGTTTACCAATCAGACTGATCCTCTCTTCATCATGGCATCGTTTAGTGAGTGGGATATATCGGGAGCAGGTGAATAGTTTCTCTAGAAATGCTTTTAAAAAATTTTATTTAAATTTTAAGAAAAAAAATTATAAAAACAATAAATAAAATTGTTTGTGTTTTGACAAAAAATAAGATTTGCATTATAGGGATGAAAAAAAAAAAAGCTTTTTTTTGTGTCCAAGAGACTCGGATGGAGCCAAAATTATTGTTGGTGTTTGAGACTCCTGGGCCTAAATAATACTTCCCCCAAAAATTCAAATTTGCATTTGTGGGATGAAAAAATATATACTTTTCCAGACTCTTTCATTGCTAAAACTGACATTTGAGGGGTTAAAAAATCTGAACACTCTTAAATATTTGTTATATATGGACTAAAGTTAATAATGAGAAAAGAAATTTAATGACACATTATATCACTATGGCAATCTTTAATAAGGTGTTTTTTTGTGTCCGAGGGACAGGGGTTAGTGGAGGGCTAGTGGAGTCCAGTTCCAAGATCCAGCTCTGATCTACAGTAAATACAGAGTTAACAGGTCAAACAGAGACGGGATGATCTCAATGGGAGAGGTTCATGTCGAATGGAGGGAAAACACAAGAGGGTTTGAGACATCTCCAGTCCCTCTTTATTAAACGGCACAGCGTCCTGATCAAAGATTAGCTTCAGTCTGTCTGTCAGCGCTGGGCAGATTACACCGAGTCTGTGTTTACCCAGATCAGAGCGACCTCGGAGCTCACTGCCGGCTCTTTCTGCTTCAATAAATTATCCACAGTTCGCTCAAAAAGACGACAGGCTCCGAGGGTTAGCCTGGACCTATTTCCATGACGCATAGTACAACAGACGTTTAACAGGAACTTTTACAAAAATATCAGTGTAAATCTTGTCAGAAATGTCTCCTGAACAAAATTTGTGATTTAAACTTCCTGTGTAAAAAGTGGAGCTGTTGTAATACGAGGAAAGTGAAAGGAAGATGTCTTTTAAGCCTTGTTTCCACCAGAACAGTACGAGTCAGGTCAGAACAGGTCAGTGTTCATTGATAAAAGGTTTATGAAGCGTACCGTACTCACTACTTTGGGAACTTTTTGGCCTTTAGTTTTATTAGTTTGAGTACAGCATCTTATTTTGAAAGTGTGAAACACAAGTCTTGTCATAATAACGGATGGGTGTATTGGATGCATTTCCCTGCTGTCATTGATAAAGATAAAATAATCAACATCTGAATATTTACTATTGTTAACCTCTGTCCCTGTTTTATCTCTTTCTTCCCTCTAGGAGGTGTCCATCTCACTCCAGAGGACTTCACGAAGGCTCAGAAATTGTGTAAATACGCCGGAAGTGCTCTTCAGTACGAGGACGTCGGCACTGCCATTGAAAACCTGCAGAAGGCTCTAAAGCTGCTCTCCACGGGAAAAGAATGACGCCTCTGTCTCTTCCCGGTCCCTCCTTCGTATCTCACATCTCCACGTCCCGCCCCCTGACTCCAGCTGTCACAGCCACATCTCGATGGAAATCTGTCTGAGACAATGACGGCTGTGTGTGACCCTGAACGACTGACCAACCTCCTTTCTTCTATGAGTTATTAACAAGACGACACATCAAAGCCCTGACGGTATAGGCTCAAGTCTGACATGTGACCTCCTCCAGTTATTAAAAACTTTAACTAGTCTCTGGAACAAGACCCCATCTACTGTTTGTTAAATTTACATTAAACAAAAAACTAAGACCTGCTCCAAATAAAGAAAAAAGATGCCTATGGGCTCAAGTCTGACACGTGAGCTTCTCTAATTCAGATCTACACCTAGTACACTAAATCTGCTTTATTGCATGTTCATAATAATTGATCTTTACTCTTGAATGTTTTATTAGTTAGAAACTATCACTAAATTACCATTAAAATATGACAACACAAGTTAAGTGTTTTAGACTTTGGTGAATGGGATCATGAAAAACAAAGGTCACAAGAATATGTTCATATTTTCCCATTTGCCTTACTTTACATCTACTGCAAGAATAAATAATAGCTGCATCTCCAGAAGCTGCTTTATTTAGCATTTTTATTAATATTAGAAAATGTAGTAAAATTGTAGTAAAATATTCCCCAAAAGTTAAGAAACAGTTTTTCCATACAAGATTTTTATTTTTCAAAATTACATTAGAAATTGTTCTCCATAGTTTGCAAAATTTTTGAGAAATTGAGATTTGTTATACATTTTTTATGCTTACAAAGTCAAGACCTGTCAAATTTAAAAATATAGCATTTAGCAGGTTATTCTTTAAAAGGTGTAAACATTTGCACCTACAATTTTCTACGTTACCTGGAAACAGTTTGACATGGACTTCTCTGTTTTCAGTTTGCGTTTGCAATAAATTCAGCTCAATCTGTCATTTCTGTTGTTTTCTGGGTGACATTAAAAAGAAAGACACAAAAAACTCCTGAAAAGCTATATTGAACTAAACCTAAGAGTCTGACGTCACATGAAGTTTAGCCGTTTCTGGAAATGCACCTTTTTTGCATTTATTTATTTTGCGTTTATTTTTCATTCAAATTCATAAATTCTTATTTTTTTTGCCTTATGTAGAATCTGTTTGTCCAAGTTTTTACATTTTTATAATCCACATTATAAAGACTTAAGGTTTTGGATGAGTTCAGAAGTTTAGTATTTGGGGATAAAGACTTTTCTGGGTTGTTGATGGATGGAACAATGTTTAGATCGATGTGTGTTTTCTTTTAAACGCTCTGCTGCGTAGACACGTTCTGTACGAGACGTTCAGCTCTGTTCGATTAAAACTTTTACAACCAGGCTTTTTCTTACTCTTTTTTTATCTCATGATAAAAGTCCTTGAGTCATAATTAAGAGCGTATATTTAAATACAGTAATCTTGTGATGATTGTTATATTGTGCATTTCCTAAATGTAAGTTATTTAAATGTAAGTTTTTACTTTTTACTTACTACAGCATCACATGGATCAGAACATAAAGAAAACATGAACGAACAAATGAGCACAGTCCAAGGACAGAACGGTAGTTAGGTATTCCCTCGGGAACACTTCCAGGTTTGTGCCAGTTTGATTTAGTGGGGGCGTTTTCTAATCAAAGAGAGGAAAAGTATCTTTGTCTGCTGGAGCCTGAACCAACAATAATCTCACTCTAGCCCAAAATATACATAGATCCTAATAGAAATACTACTTTAGTAAATAGTCTAATAATAGTTCAGGCAGATCTAAGTTTTACCGTCTTTTATGAAGAAGCACAGGTCCTTAAACATCCACTCAGCTTCAGTTTATCCGGGGCAGGGTCGCAGGGGCAGCAGTCAGAGTGGCCCAGACTTTCCCCTCCCCAGACACTTCCTCCAGCTCCTGAAGGAACACTGAGGCCTTCCCAGTCCGTCCAGTGACTATCCATATCTACTGAAAATACTTGAGTTCATTTAGCTTATGCTCTTTGTTAGCATCAGTCTAAAGTCCACTTCCCTTGAGTTTACCTCCTTAAGCCGACTGTTCTCTTCCACGTCCTCATCTCGGTCCTCTTCTCAACGTAAACACAAACCATCTGTTTCTTTACATTAACACAGTGCAGATGTGAGTTTTGAACAGGGTTTGTGATGTGTTTACCCCACAGAGACGGCCCCTCCCTCTGAGACCGGGGCTGAACAGAGTAAAGTCCCAGTTCTTTACGTCGTTGAGAAGAGCCTGAGGCGGACCAGACATCTGTCCATGATCGGGACATCTCTGGAACAACTCCTTCAACAGCTGTCCAACTGGGAACAGAAGAAGTGCTAAAAGAACTCCACAACAAACAGTAAACGGCACTTTGGAGGGGTTCACACAGATTAGTTTTCTACATGGTCTGATAACGAGAGGACGCGTTAGTGTATTTATCGTTTTCTTCTCATGATACAGGCTGCCTTTCATTCATTCAAGATTTTCAATCATCAAGACCAGTCAAGACCAAGACCACAGCAGGTGAAGACCTAGTCAAGACCAGAGCCAGTGCATAATACTCTGTCCGAGTCCAGGTTTTGGTTAAAAACTCATGTCAGACCTAAACGAGACCAACTCTTTTAGGATTTGAGACCATGACAACACCAGGACCTTACAATAATGAAGGACTGGATTTAGAGACAAGGTGGGTGTGTTGCCCGAGGACACAACAACAGTTTAGCTGGGGGGAGCAGGGATCGAACTGCCAACCTTCCAGTTATTGGACCCCCCTTCTACCACCTGACCCATTGTGCCTCACTTACAAAATGTTCTCCCAAACTGGTCTTAGATAATAAATCACTAAAATTTTGATGAGTGTGTTTTTACCAAAAAATACAAAAGTTACCGGAAGCGTGAGTTGAACATTACGCCCCCGTGTGGTCGTTTATTAAAACAAACATTTAAATATGTAAAGCTGTGTGTTTTATGTTTATCTTGAGCAGACTAAGCTTGTTATTGCTCCATCCTGGAAGGTCCTGGAAGGTTCTTCAGAGAAAGGCCACTCTGACAGCTCTAATACTCAGGGACTTCTTTTACAACCATAAACTGAGAAAGACCCACAACATATTTTAGATGGATTTTCTGTCTTTACGCAGATCTAACCCTGCCATAAGTCATTCCTCATAAGTCTAAGTGTCCGGTCAATTCTTCTGTTGGATTTATTTTTAGATATAAGTGAGTACATCTTGGCCAACTTTTGTGCAGATTTATCGTCCAGGGGTCCAGTTAATTTACCTTAGAGGAAGTCTCTCTGCGTTCACTCATCAATCTTCAGGTTCTCGATCGTAAAAGGTCCATTCCGTCAGTCCATCTGCCAAGGACAAACTGAGCTTTTACTGACGCCGTGAAAATGGAATACTTCCGCTTTTTTCTTCACGGTTTGAAGAACGGAAGCAAGAAACACGAACTCAACAGCCTGCTTCTGACCGAATCCAACAAGAACACGTGTGTTTTAACTTTGTATTGTGTTAACCATGCCAGTTTTAACTCATAAATTATTGATGTAAAACAAAAAAGGATATTGAAGTGTGCTTCTTTTGCAGCAGTGTTCAGTTTGTCCTCCCTGAGCACTGACAGAAAGAGTAGGGCTCTGAGAACAGTGTGTATTTAAAGCCTGTGTATGACTTTCTGAAGCATCCGGAGGTTTATCTTTGGGACCATCTGATTAAAGTCAAATGAGACACCTCTGTCGCTCTGTGCTTTGTTCTGTCCGACGTTTATCTTTTACTGCGCTGTGATTGGCCGATGTAGGAAGCAGTGGAAACCGGTTTAATGCCGGGACGTATTGAGGCCGAATGCTTTCAGGTCCCATCGACGCCCACACGACCCGGATCCGTTTGAACAAGTCAGTTATAGATGGCACTCATTCATTTCAAATGGGATTTTTAAATGAGAATGTGTTCCTTTAAATGTTTCATAAGTTTGTATTAACCCCTGACCACGTTTATTATTTAGTAGTTCTAATATATAAGACGTCAAGATTTAAAACTGAGCAAAATATACAACCAACAGGACTTTATAATCGAACAGAACCACAAAGCTCTGCAGAGATATTGGGCAAACCTGGTTTTAAAATCCGACAGTCTGGATCAGGAAATTAAACAGTATTTAGCTCAGTGTGTCATGTTGGGTCAGTTCTTTAACCAATAAGACTTCTGACTGAGGATGGATTTAAGAATATATCTGTCCACTCCAGATTAAAGCCTAATATTCACTGTCAGCTTTTCTTTTTGTTTGTCTTTTTATTGTTAGAATATTGTTAGAATATACTGTAAGTAGACATAAACTAAAGAGTAGTTAGTTTTAGCTATTATTTTTTGTTGTCTAGTCACTGAACTATATCATATTCATTGAAAATACTGCTACATTATAAATACAACTATGTTTAGCACAAATATTTAACAGTGTAAGTACCTCTCCTGGACATGAGACTCGACCCGGACTTGAGAAATGATGTTGGACGTAATCTCAGACCTGAGCACAACCTCTGTCCGTTGCATGTGTTCAGAGCGGGATGAGCTTCTTTTTTTTTTACTCCAGCCCCTAAATGTGACCCAGAAGTTCAGAAGTTGAGCCTAAATAAATTCATTTAAAAATATAGGCTACAGCCTTAATTGTGATGTCACAATCAAAATTCCATTAATTGGGTAATTAAAGTAGGCTCAAACAAAATGAAAACCTCCCAGAGTTTTCAGATAAACTTACTTTGGTGACTTGGAATCGAATTGGACCTTTCTTTAGTGAGTCGGACTCGGACTTGAAAGTGACTTGGACTCAAAACCTTGAGACTCGACTACAATGGTGAGTAACGCTTCCTGTGATAAATATGTAATCACAAAAGCACTCTGTATGAAAAGACTTTTAACTTGTTTAGTCATATTTCTTCCCACCACATTTTATTTCAAAACTTCCTTTGCCCCTGCTTTTATTCTGACATTTTGCCGGAAGTACTTTATCTTCCACTGTGTAACTTAACTCCTCTTCATCTCCAACTCAAACTGTGCGCGTACTCTTGCTCAAATCTGCCTCTGTGCGCGTCCCCGGTGCGCGCTCCGTCCCTCACATCCCGCAGCGCGTCCCCGGTGCGCGCTCCGTCCCACATCCCGCTCCGTGCGTTCTCTCTCTGTCTGCATCTGTCACCGCTTCATTTCTTCTCGGTCTGTCTCCAAAACCTGGCGTCGCGGTTTTTACGCGCTGCTCCAGAGCGCGCGCGCTGTGGATTTTAGGGATAAAGTGTTTTTGATTGAAAAAGTTGCTGCTGGACTTTTGTTGGACTCTGTGTGCGTCAGGAGAATGATCCTGAAGGAAGACCAGTTGCCGCTCCAGTAAAACATGTGAGTAACACTTTGTAAAGTCAGTTTTTCTTCTTCAAGAAACTCGTTGAAGTTGTTACTTTTCCTGATGTAAAGTTATGACACTACACGCTTTTTGGAACTTGGTGTTAATGTTTTGTGATCAGGGACAAAGGAGAAGCATAGAGGACTTATAGTGACAAAACAAGAAAAGGAGAAGTTCTTGGTGTAAAAGTCAGAGTAAGCACAAAGTGTTGTTTCTTTAAACCTGTTCTTTGGGGATGTTGACATTTTTTAATGTGATATTAAAGGCACAGTAGGCAGAATATGTGCTGGCGATAAAAACTGTTCTTATGGATAAAATCCTCTTAGAAACTGTAACACACCTTTGTGATGCTACAGGTAAAAGAATCACTGGCTTCTGTTTTGGTTTTAAAGGCACAATAGGCAGATTTTGCAGATGTAAAAAGAGTTAATAGTTGATAATGGTACTTTGTAAATCGTAATTGTTTAAAGTAAAATAAAAGAAGTGCCTATATTTGTCACTTGAACTAATATAAAGTTTAGTAGGTTTTTAGAAGAGTTCAAACTTCCATGTTTTTCGTATATTTGGTGTAAAATCCTACAAACGTTTGTCTGATTAGCTTTAACTGTCGACACGGGTCACAGGCCAAACGTTCCTCCTGAGACTTGTTCGAATGCTTCGAGGAAAGTAACACCTCATATTCTTTGGTTTTAAAGGCGGTGTAGGCAAAGTGTTGTTGTGTTGTACAAGTTAACGACGAGCGATCGTACAGGTTTGTTTAAGACTTAACTTAAGAGTTTTTCTTTCATAATGGTTTCTGGGTCATATATTAAAGAGGATTTTGTTTTTAAGGCACATTTATTTTTAGTTGTATTTGAATTTGTCAGTGTCACTCTGACTTCACTGAGTCTTTTATTTATGTTTGGTCCTGAGAAGTGAAAAACTTTCAGTAACTTTAATCTTGCTGTAGTCACAGTGGACTGAGAGAAAACTGTTCCACCTTCTGGCTCTTCTGGCTCGGGTTTCGGTTCCGACAGTCGTAAATATCAGTCTCATCCACACTTCTCTTCCATGGCACCAGATTTGTCCGTTTCCTTTCACTAATATTCCAGTTAAAGATCAAAATGGTAATAATATTTTGTCGACATGATCTTGACGTCATGTTTTCATGTTCGTGCTCAGTTTTGTCGAGAAAGGAGAATGTTGTTGAAAGTGAGACGTATCCTGTGACTGGGTTTTGTGACTGGAACTGGTCTAAAACTGGACTTGGACAACTCTGTCTGTTCATATACACGGCGTGTCGACATTGAATTAATGTCTGCCAACAAGAGACCGTGTTTATGACAGTTCTGGAAACATCTGCTAACAAAAAGAAACTGAGAGAATAAGAAAAACATAAACAGAGAAAATGGGCAGAAAGTGTAAACCATAAATAATGTTGTTGCATTCATTTGAGTTTAATCAGACTCAGGTTTGAAATAAAACCAGTAAAGGTTGCTATGCTGTTGCCGGGGTGGGGCCTGCACTGGGGAGGGGCCAGCACGGGGTGGGGCCTGCACTGGAGGGAGGGGCCAGCACGGGGCAGCACTGGGGGTGGGGCCAGCTCTAAGTCTAAAGAAAAGTCTTGAATATTGTTTTAAACCCCTCTTTTGTGCCATGTTTTATAACTTAATTTAATATAACTACATTTCATCATATATTATTCTACTTTTTGCTGATTTAATAAAAAAAAGGTTTGTAGAAATCTGCATTATAAAACGGTATGTGTTTTTTTTTTTAGTTTATTTAGTTTATGTGAAGTTTATTTATAATTGGTGCTTTAAGTCGAGACCCGGGAATTAAGAAATGTCTTTAATTTTCCTTTTTTAAATAAATCCTGCATAAAGTGTAATGTTTGCAAAAAGCTTTCAGTTCACCCAGAGACAGACGGTTGTGTTTATTCCGGCGCTTGTCTGGCTCTACCCTCGACTCTTAAACTACATTTGTCCCGGAGAGAGGCTTCTTTGTAGAAATGTCTGAATGAAATCAGCTTTAATTTCCCATGTTCCACCTTTGGGCCACGATCCAGGAGTTTGGGAATAGATGGATTTAGGGATAATCCACTTTTTCCCATCCGGAAAGCCGAAGCCCGTGCTGGGAAAGTGTGTTCCATGATGCATTTGGCGCCTATAGACTTTACATATGTTTAGAATCTGCAGCATTAGCCACAGTCCGTTACAGCACATTTCATGAACAGAACAAAAGGACTGTGTCGGCTTTGACACGAGAAACATGGAGGCTTTTATCCTTTGGTTTAATCTCACTTTTCCCTTTAGTGTTGTGCTCAAACACGACGGCCATAAGAAAATCAAGGTCTTGGTTATGTCCAGGAATTGTCCGGCTCTCGTCTCGTTAAAAATGGGATTTAAATCAAGATGAGCCAAGACCACAGCTCATTTATTCACTGTTATTTTTTTAATAGTTTCAATCACCCAAGACTGTCACTCATTTTGAGTTCGACTTCCTCTGGATCTAACTCTGGTCTTGGTCTGGACTTTTAACCCCTAAACGTCTCGTCTTGGTCTTGTTACTCTCCCGTCTCAGTCTTTAGTACGACATTATGCCTCACATTGAAACAAGTGAAGATTTGATTTGTTTAGAAGAGAGTCTGTGTGCTTCTAAAACCAGTTTAAATCCAGTTATGTTCCAGGTTATAGCACTTAAACCCATCAAAATCCATTTAAAACCGGTTAAGGTTCTGGTTAAACAGCTTTACGATCTGTCCAAATCCAGTTTTCACCAGGTTAAATTTACTTCAAACCTCTTAAAAACACCATCTATGACCAGTTTAAAACCACTCAAAACCAGTAACAGTCCAACCTACACCACTTACTATCAATTAAAATCCATCTATGACCAGTTTAAAACCACTCAAAACCAGTTACAGTCCAACCTACACCACTTACTATCAATTAAAATCCATCTATGACCAGTTTAAAACCACTCAAAACCAATTACAGTCCAACCTACACCACTTACTATCAATTAAAATCCAACTATGACCAGTTTAAAGTCATGTTATGGTCCGAGTTAAACCTGTACAAATCCAGGATAAATCCATTTCAAGCTTCTCAAATCGGGTAATATCAAAGTTGGATTTGTTTAGACTAGACTACATCCATCTATAACCAGTTTTAAATAACTCAAAACACGCTACAGTCCAACTTAAGACACTTAAAACCAGTTGAAAGTCATGTAAAACCTGTTTAGGTCCATGTTAAACCTCTTTAAACTGGTCCAGATCTAGTTTTAAGCAGAATCTGGACAAAATATGTACCTTGTTTATCACGGAAGCAGTGACCAATTAAAAGCCAGTCACGTAACATTTTCATGGCTCCACACTTCCTGTTTTTGGCTCTGAATTATATAATGGACAGAAAACTGAACTGGAGTGGTTTCTACTCTGATGTCAGCTCGGTTGGACTCTGAAGGGTTGCTTTAGTAAACGATGAATGTCGCTGGGGCTCGGGATGAGGACAGGTTCCAGTGAAGTCAACTCATTTTTCTCACATGAGGTCAAGTCAGGACGAGAATAATCAGGAGAGAGTGTTAGTGTGAACGGAGATCAATAAGTGTAAACATGGTTATTAATTATGAGGCATGTCTTTAAGAATCTTCCTAAAGCATTTTCACTGAGGTCATTAAAAAACAAAAGTGGCTTTGTCAAAATAAACTTTTTATGAACAGATTTATGCAAATGCTTTGGTATTGATTATTTCTAAATGAATGTTGTGGGACATTATAGGCCTCACGTGTAAAACCTAAAACAAAGAACGGAGCTGGGGCATTGGTCTGTTGTTTGTTTAAATGGTACCTGCTGCATCAGTCACTAATCCCCAGAATAAAAAGAAAACCAATAAACCAGTAAACGAGTAAACGTTCTGAAACAAAAAGTGGAAAAACAAGGAGCATTTTAGAGAAACAGAAACATTTGAGTACATTTAGTGCTTCAGCAGGTTGGACAGGTAGATGTTTAGATGGACAGAAAACATATTACCTGAGCTGGAATCAAACCCGGGTCACTCAAGTGTGTGCTCAGTCGAGCTGCGTTTTAACAAAGAACTCAGTTTTGTGCCTCCTTCATCAGCTCTTTTTTCTCTGAAACAAACACAGACTTCAGGTTTCTTTAGGAATGTATTTAATGTTATTGTGATAAAAGCAGACCCACAGCAGCCACACCTCAGGCTTCATCCTGGTCCCGTTTCATCAAAGAGACACTTGTTTAGAGTAAACACCCCCTTCACTTAAAAAGGTCAAACCGCCACCACGTCCTGGCGTTACCTGTGTCTCCTGGTCTCGCTTTAACGGTTCAGGAGCGGACAGAGAGGAGCTGAGCGCTGTTGCACTCAGGAATGTCTTTAATTAAATATCTGATCTGTCCGAGACTGGTGACATTAAACGCAGCTAAAATGGAGACGTGTTTCTATCCGAGATACACCTGTTTGGCTTCAATAACAATACTGCCGCAGTGTCTGAGCCACTCCGACCGGGGGCCACACCGGGACACTGCTGTTGTAAAGAGGGTTGTCCCGATACCACTTTTTCTAAAGCATAAGTGCCTACAGCAGATGTATTCCCCTCTCGCTCACCCTGGT
Organism: Neodontobutis hainanensis; assembly: GCA_024349245.1. Taxonomy (NCBI): domain Eukaryota; kingdom Metazoa; phylum Chordata; class Actinopteri; order Gobiiformes; family Odontobutidae; genus Neodontobutis; species Neodontobutis hainanensis. The sequence continues at coordinate 777,628 of JALDNG010000036.1, forward strand.
CCCTGTCAATCTACTGTCTTTCAAATAAAAGCTAAAAAGAAGAAAATTAACACAAAAATGGGAAGAATTTAAAAAAATAAATAAATAATAATTATTAAGTCAGCATAAACAAAATATTGTTAGTTTTAGGGAAAATAAAAAAAAGTGTAACCAGTTGTAAACGTGTATTAAAATGAGGCTTTTGGGACATATGTGGAAGGTTCTCATGTGTCGACATCAGACAGTTCAGGTAAATGCTGTCACACTTGAGCTCAACATTTACCAACACTTACTGACATCATCTTTATTTGCGGATGCGGTCATCCAGAAGTTCAAATATAATTGTGGTGTTGCCAAGGAACGTGTGACTAATGCCAGGCTTCGTACTTCCATAAGGTACACACCAACACGAACAATTTAACCTTAAAAAATACCGAAGACTGTGACACTTTTATTAAGTTTTATTTTATTTTGAATGTAGAGTTTTCTTCATTTGAGTCTTTCAAAAGTTATCTTTAACATTTATTTCCTCTTTTTATAGAAACTGGTTTTAAATGGATTTGAACAGGCTTTAGATGGATTTGAACAGGTTTAAGATGGATTTGAACAGGTTTTAGTTGGATTTGAACAAGTTTTAGATGGATTTGAACAGGTTGAAGTTGAATTTGAACAGGTTTAAGTTGGATTTGAATAGGTTTTAGTTGGATTTGAACATGTTTTAGTTGAATTTGAATATGTTTTAGATGGATTTGAACAGGTTTAAGTTGGATTTGAACAGGTTTAAGTTGGATTTGAACAGGTTTAAGATGGAGTTAAACAGGTTTTAAATGGATTCGAATAGGTTTAAGTTGGATTTGAACAAGTTTTAGATGGATTTGAACATGTTTTAGTTGAATTTGAACAGGTTTAAGTTGGATCTGAACAGGTTTAAGTTGGATTTGAACAGGTTTAAGATGGATTTGAACAGGTTTAAGTTGGATTTGAACAGGTTTAAGATGGATTTGAACAGGTTGAAGTTGGATTTGAACAGGTTTTAGATGGATTCGAATAGGTTTAAGTTGGATTTGAACAAGTTTTAGATGGATTTGAACATGTTTTAGTTGAATTTGAACAGGTTTAAGTTGGATTTGAACATGTTTAAGATGGATTTGAACAGGTTTTAGTTGGATTTAAACAGGTTTTAGATGGATTTGAACAGGTTTAAGATGGATTTGAACAGGTTTAAGTTGGATTTAAACAGGTTTAAGATGGATTTGAACAGGTTGAAGTTGGATTTGAACAGGTTTTAGATGGATTCGAATAGGTTTAAGTTGGATTTGAACAAGTTTTAGATGGATTTAAACCGGTTTTAGTTGGATTTGAACAGTTTTAAGATGGATTTGAACAGGTTTTAGTTGGATTTAAACAGGTTTTAGATGGATTTGAACAGGTTTAAGATGGATTTGAACAGGTTTAAGTTGGATTTGAACAGGTTTAAAATGGATTTGAACAGGTTGAAGTTGGATTTGAACAGGTTTTAGATGGATTCGAATAGGTTTAAGTTGGATTTGAACAAGTTTTAGATGGATTTCAACAGGTTTTAGTTGGATTTGAACAGGTTTTAATGGATTTGAACAGGTTTTAGTTGGATTTGAACAGGTTTAAGATGGATTTGGACAGGTTTTAGTTGGATTTGAACGGGTTTTAGTTGTATTTGAACAGGTTTTAGATGGATTTGAACATGTTTTAGTTGAATTTGAATATGTTTTAGATGGATTTGAACAGGTTTTAGTTGGATTTGAACAGGTTTAAGATGGATTTGAACAGGTTTAAGATGGATTTGAACAGGTTTTAGTTGGATTTGAACAGGTTTTAGATGGATTTGAACAGGTTTTAGTTGGATTTGAACAGGTTTTAGTTGGATTTGAACAGGTTTTAGTTGGATTTGATTGAACAGTTTTAAGATGGATTTGAACAGGTTTTAGTTGGATTTGAACAGGTTTTAATGGATTTGAACAGGTTTTAGTTGGATTTAAACAGGTTTTAGTTGGATTTGAACAGGTTTTAGTTGGATTTGAACATTTTTTAGTTGGATTTGAACAGGTTTTAGTTGGATTTGAACAGGTTTTAGTTGGATTTGAACAGGTTTAAGATGGATTTGAACATTTTTTAGTTGGATTTGAACAGGTTTTAGTTGGATTTGAACAGGTTTTAGTTGGATTTGAACAGGTTTTAGTTGGATTTGAACAGGTTTAAGATGAATTTGAACAGGTTTTATTTGGATTTGAATAGGTTTTAGTTGGATTTGAACAGGTTTTAGATGGATTTGAACAGGTTTTAGTTGGATTTGAACAGGTTTTAGTTGGATTTGAACAGGTTTTAGTTGAATTTGAACAGGTTTAAGATGGATTTGAACAGGTTTTAGTTGGATTTGAACAGGTTTTAGTTGGATTTGAACAGGTTTTAGATGGATTTGAACAAGTTTTAGCTGGATTTGAACAGGTTTTAGTTGGATTTGAACATGTTTTAGTTGGATTTTAACAGGTTTTAGTTGGATTTGAACAGGTTTTAGTTGGATTTGAACATGTTTTAGTTGGATTTGAACAGGTTTTAGCTGGATTTGAACAGGTTTTAGTTGGATTTGAACAGGTTTTAGTTGGATTTTAACAGGTTTTAGTTGGATTTGAACATGTTTTAGTTGGATTTGAACATGTTTTAGTTGGATTTTAACAGGTTTTAGTTGGATTTAACATGTTTTAGTTGGATTTGAACAGGTTTTAGTTGGATTTGAACATGTTTTAGTTGGATTTTAACAGGTTTTAGTTGGATTTAACATGTTTTAGTTGGATTTGAACAGGTTTTAGTTAGGTTTGAACAGGTTTTATTTCTTTGTTACAAACTGGTTTAAATTTATATATTTCATGAACAAATAAAATAAACCTGCTTAAATTAAGAGTGCTGCTTTTGCCTTAAGTCTGATGTGTGTAGGGCTAATGCAAAAATACAGTTTCTTAAATTCACTTTGTGCTGCAGCCCTACATAAAAAAACCACTGAATCATCAGATATCTGAGTCCTACTGTCTGTCCAACTCAAGCAGGTGTTCCATCCTCTTGTTAAAGCTGTGCATTGGTGACATTCCTCTCAGTGTTGCTGTAAAAGTCCACAAAATGTCTGCCCCGGGGCTAATCCCGGACGCATGAATCGAGCCTTTATGCCTCGTGTCCAGGGCCGGGTCATTTCCCGAGGGGACGCCGGGCGGGGGGTGGGACGACGGAGGAAACGGGACACATGACGTGACAAAGGCCTGAGTTTTCTTTTGAATGTCAGCAGATGCATGAATTTGCAGCTCGAGGCCGGATTGACGTCTGGTTCTGTTCTTGTTCTGTTCTGGTTTTTACATTTTAATGATGTTTGATTATGCTTCGAGTGTTCAACTGGAAGGACTGTCCGAACCAGAAGCACGTCTTAATTAAAAGTTTGACGTCTCCGATATCTTTCTGCTTTTCTTTCTTCACCTTTTGTAATATGTCTTGTGTTTTTTGTTCCATAATTTATCAGATTTGGTCGTAGAGTTATTTAAACAGACAGATGGAGACGGGACACTTTTCCTTTTGAGCCGTGAAGACAAACACTGGACACGTCGATGGAAGTCTTAGTTAGTTTGCAGCAGAGAATTGAATTTCTCCGTCGCATTTGTCATATTTCTCTTACATTTGAAAAGTTTGAGTCGTTCTAACTTTTATTAACTCTTTCATGGCTTGTCTTTTTTTTGGATCATGCATTGGTCTTGACTTTTTGCTCTGAAAGGTCACGTGTTTTTTGATGCATGTTTGTCAAGACCCAGTCTGGACCTGGTCTAAGACTGGACTAACTCTGTCTCCTTCAAACACTGAGTCTGGACCTGGTCTAAGACTGGACTAACTCTGTCTCCTTCAAACACTGACCTCCATGAGTCTGGACCTGGTCTAAGACTGGACTAACTCTGTCTCCTTCAAACACTGACCTCCGTGAGTCTGGACCTGGTCTAAGACCGGACTAACTCTGACCTCTGTGAGTCTGGACCTGGTCTAAGTCTGGACTAACTCTGTCTCCTTCATGAGTCTGGACCTGGTCTAAGTCTGGACTACCTCTGACCTCCGTGAGTCTGGACCTGGTCTAAGTCTGGACTAACTCTGTCTCCTTCAAACACTGAGTCTGGACCTGGTCTAAGACTGGACTAACTCTGTCTCCTTCAAACACTGACCTCCGTGAGTCTGGACCTGGTCTAAGACCGGACTAACTCTGACCTCTGTGAGTCTGGACCTGGTCTAAGCCTGGACTAACTCTGTCTCCTTCAAACACTGACCTCCGTGAGTCTGGACCTGGTCTAAGTCTGGACTAACTCTGGTTCCTTCAAACACTGACCTCCGTGAGTCTGGACCTGGTCTAAGTCTGGACTAACTCTGTCTCCTTCATGAGTCTGGACCTGGTCTAAGTCTGGACTACCTCTGACCTCCGTGAGTCTGGACCTGGTCTAAGTCTGGACTAACTCTGTCTCCTTCAAACACTGAGTCTGGACCTGGTCTAAGACTGGACTAACTCTGTCTCCTTCAAACACTGACCTCCGTGAGTCTGGACCTGGTCTAAGACTGGACTAACTCTGTCTCCTTCAAACACTGACCTCCGTGAGTCTGGACCTGGTCTAAGACTGGACTAACTCTGTCTCCTTCAAACACTGATCTTCGTGAGTCTGGACCTGGTCTAAGACTGGACTAACTCTGTCTCCTTCAAACACTGACCTCAATGAGTCTGGACCTGGTCTAAGACTGGACTAACACTGACCTCCATGAGTCTGGACCTGGTCTAAGACCGGAATAACACTGACCTCTGTGAGTCTGGACCTGGTCTAAGACTGGACTAACTCTGTCACTGTCAGAGTGAGTTCAGGAGGTGGACGTGAACAATATCAGGACAATTTTAAGACCGGTCCTGGGCCGAGTCGGATCCACTAAGACTTAACAAGTGCAAAAAAACAAGTCTGTGTCTGAGCTTTACTCATTATTTCATAAAGAGTCTAAACTGTTCTGACCCGGTCTAAACTAAGTGTTCTGTTTGAGACACTCGTCAGAGAGACGTCATAATGTTCTGGATCCTGTGCTGCCTTCTGTGAGTCTCTGCAGCAAACAAATGTAAATGAAATATAAACTTAAGCTACTCTGTCAGACAAAATGCATTTATCCTTAGACTTTACAAAATTTTGAGATTTAAGTGTTTTAGTTTTGTTACATTAAAAGTGCAGCTACTTACGTTTTTGGAAGGGTTCTCAGAGACCTCCCGAATTTAGAAGAAAATGTATTTATAGAGGACAGTTTGTACATAAGTAACTCTGTGCTTTACAGAAATAACACAAAAGTTGTAGCAAAGAACAAACTTAGAAGAAGGTATAAAATAAACAAACAAAAATAAAATAATTGTTGCTGCATTTTTTATTCTGTCTAGAAGTGAGTTCCATTTATTGGAGCTTTATGAACGAACGCAGCTTTGGACTGAACACAGGTCCGACAGGAGACCAGCTGCATAACAGAGCTCTGAGGCCGGTCTGGAGACAGGAGCGTGGACGTTAAGAGCTCTGAGGCCGGTCTGGAGACAGGAGCGTGGACGTTAAGAGCTCTGAGGCCGGTCTGGAGACAGGAGCGTGGACGTTAAGAGCTCTGAGGACGGTCTGGAGACAGGAGCGTGGACGTTAAGAGCTCTGAGGCCGGTCTGGAGACAGGAGCGTGGACGTTAAGAGCTCTGAGGCCGGTCTGGAGACAGGAGCGTGGACGTTAAGAGCTCTGAGGCCGGTCTGGAGACAGGAGCGTGGACGTTAAGAGCTCTGAGGACGGTCTGGAGACAGGAGCGTGGACGTTAAGAGCTCTGAGGCCGGTCTGGGACAGGAGCGTGGACGTTAAGAGCTCTGAGGCCGGTCTGGAGACAGGAGCGTGGACGTTAAGAGCTCTGAGGACGGTCTGGAGACAGGAGCGTGGACGTTAAGAGCTCTGAGGCCGGTCTGGAGACAGGAGCGTGGACGTTGAGAGCTCTGAGGCTGGTCTGGAGACAGGAGCGTGGACGTTAAGAGCTCTGAGGCCGGTCTGGAGACAGGAGCGTGGACGTTAAGAGCTCTGAGGACGGTCTGGAGACAGGAGCGTGGACGTTAAGAGCTCTGAGGCTGGTCTGGAGACAGGAGCGTGGACGTTAAGAGCTCTGAGGCTGGTCTGGAGACAGGAGCGTGGACGTTGAGAGCTCTGAGGCTGGTCTGGAGACAGGAGCGTGGACGTTGAGAGCTCTGAGGCTGGTCTGGAGACAGGAGCGTGGACGTTAAGAGCTCTGAGGCCGGTCTGGAGACAGGAGCGTGGACGTTAAGAGCTCTGAGGCCGGTCTGGAGTCATTGAATTTACTGTAACCTCGCACCGTATTCAGGAACATGGATAAGTAATAATCAATCATTTTAGAAGTAAGTCTTGTGTAAAATGTAAAAAATCCAGATATATTTGTCAGTGTTTGTTTTGTAGCTCTGTTGTTTTATACTTTCATGCGTCCTTTAACCAAACTGAACTGAAAGTGTCTAAACTTAAAGGTGCGTGAGTAGTTTTACTTTTAGTGAACAGCTACGGTGGCCTTACTGGGACATGCTACTGTTTGTGAAGAAACCCAGCTGTGATTTAAAAATACATTTATGAAAATTGTTTTAAAACAATATGCTCAAAAAGAAACGTGTGCTTCCTTTCACAAAAGGGCTCAGTTTGTCTTTTCTTGGCAACTCTAGAAATCAAAAGTATTGGAAACTGTTCACTAGGTTTAATGGAGATTTGAATGTAGTTTTTTTAAAGAAAGACAAATGTGATGAGTGTTTGAATTTAATTATGCGCCACTGAAATATTATTTTATTTGAGCTGTTTCATTTGAAAAACAACAATTTCTGCTCGGTGCATTCAGAACAGACTTTGTTGGACTTTGGAGACTGCATTGGACTCACTGCTCGGTCATGCCTCACATTCAAAATAAAGCGGCTTTATAACATTTGGACCACGCTGGTTATGGTTCGGGCCGGTCTTGTCCTTCACTGATCTCACACTATGAGCTGCTTTACCCAGAGCAGCTCCCGTCCTGTTGTGTTGCTCAAATGTTAGTGTTGTCCTGACAAATGTGCCCTTTGACCTTCCAGGGAGTCCGCTGCTGGAGGAGGAGGAGGACGGTGGAAGCTACGTCATGTGTTTCCACTGCTTCTGCTCTGGATGTTCCTTCACAGAAACGGTAAGAAACACGAGCCGTCGGGACAGACAGGTCTAAGAAGTCACAAACACAAGTTCAATAAACGGGGGTTGTTCTCACAGCTGCCCATAATGCCTTCTTATTGTCTGTTTACTCTCGAGGTTCACAGTTTTGTCTCACTTATTAAACATGGGATCTGATGAAAGGGAGTATCTTTGGCCATAATCCTTGGCTGAGTGTTAAAGTGAATTATTTCCTGATTAAGTGCAGCCCTACAGTGGCTCTCCACCCGATGTTGGCCTCAGCGTCGGTTTGTTTGTCGACATATTTGTGCTCATTGTCCTCTGGCCTCAGACATAACTCGGTCTGAGCAACAATAGAATAACTGTGTGGTGTTTTGAACGTGTCTGTGGTTAGCGTTTATCCGCTGCTGCTGTTTCTTTGTGAGCACTCTTTGAGGAAAGGCTGCTCAGCACAAGTCGTCAGTTTAATTTAGTGAAAGGAAAACATTATTTTGTAGGACAAAGAAGTGAAAAAGAGAAAAACATATAATGGAAATTAATTTGTGTTAGATTTGAGCCGGGTCCAATAGACGAGGTTGATTTCTTAGGTCTGCACAATATTTAGAAAAACACATCTAATATGCGATAACTATTAGGATATTGTGATAATAATATGAGCTGCCATATTTGAATATGCCTTGATAAAAGAGTAAAGATATAATTAATAACATTTGATTTTGAAAATATAAATAAAAATAAGGTTCTGGACTAACTTCCACTTGTTAAAGCACAAGCTAAGTCAAAAAAAAGCCTAAAACGGGACTAAATGCTTCGTCTCTGGAAGTGTCTCCAGTGAGACCAGAGGCTTTACGCAGCAAAACAAAAACACAGTTGCAGAGCTGCACCGACCTGTTTTCATATAGAACCCACTTCGACCAAAGCAACTTTAAAAATAACACACAATAATAATAATGAGATTAATAAAAATATATTCCAACAGAATGTGTTTAAAATGAGAAAGTGTGACAGGTCAGTGATGGTCCTCTCAGACGCTCGACTGGGAGTCGCTTCAAGAGGAAGAGTTTAAAGCTGATAATAAATAAAAGTAGAACTGGGCGATATGTTTTTTCATATTAACATTTCGAGTGACTGCTTTGTTCTCACTTAAAGTCTGGATATTGCCAGGGACATACTGCTATTATCAATGACACTTTATTATTTTGGTGGAGAACAGGTTTATTAAGTCACGACCAGCACATGTGCTCCAGAAAAACCCAGGCTCTTTATTAGACTTCCCCTGGCAACTAATATTAAACACCTCTGCTTTATCGATATTTGGTTTGAAACATAATTAAAAGAATAATTATTAGAGTTACTTAGTAAATTTCTTCATTCTATGAGAGAAAAAAACAAGCACATTTATTGTAATCAAAGTTTTTCATTACATTTTGACGCCAATGTTCAACTAAAACCTAAAAAAGTGTTTGGATTCATAACTTAAGTTCAAATATGTTCAAGAAGAAGCCATTGTTGAGAAACTGGCCACAGCGTGCCTCAGTCTGACATAAACATGAACCCACAATGAGCTCCAGACGTGACGACCACAAAAACCCCAAAAAACAGCTGTGAGAACAACCCTGCGACTAAACACAATGGCAGCTTTGAACGTGAGCAGGAATATGAGGCTAATGAAGTTCATAATCTGGTGGAAAAGGTGTGAGGTTTTAGGATTAAAGAATTCTTTAATGACTGAGTAAACACAGGGATATAATCTGGATTTGAATTAAAAGTGATTCAGCTGTTTGTCTGAGATCTGATTTTGTGTTGATTATTTCCATGTTTTCCTTTGTTTCCATGTTTTTTTTCTTCACTTTCTTCATTTATTCAGTGTTGAGTTCACTGCTTTCTGGTGAAAACCTCACTTTATTACAAAAATACAGGATGATTTGTCATTTTAAATTTACATAGGCATGGGACCGTTCAATAACTTTGAGCAAAAATATCAAGTAGGGTTACCACGGTAAATGCTTTATGTTTCCAGTTAAACGAGACAAATGTTGGTATAAAAGTTTATTCCCAAAGTAAATGAGTCTTTGGCAGACCAATTGGAAAAGGCTTTAAACTCCAACAATTATTTAAAATTGATGTGAGTTTGTCTGAAATCCTCAAAATGAAACAGTGTTTTGGGCAGAAAGCAGTGATTAATATGATTTCCATGTTCATTTTGTGTCATGTCATGTTTCCATCCCACATTCACTTTTTTCCCCTTGTTTCATTTCATTTCTTTTCCATCTTTGCTTTTGGAGCATGCTGCTGTTCTTTCATGTTGTGTGTTCACTAACCAACACCCGACCAGTCTCCAACACACATCCAAACTCATCCTTTCATCCCAACATTCACACACATTTTATTTCTTGTTTGAGTGGTTTGGGACATATCTGTGGATTCAGTAAAAGCAGTTTTGTTCTGAGTCCACAACAAAAGCCTCCGGCCGTCTTTTCCATTGAAAACTGTTGACGAGGAGCAAGAAGTGACAGAAGAGCAAAGCCACTAAAGCAAGTGTTGATATTTGAAATGGAAATGAGATCAGGAGTAGGGTTGGCACGAAGGATGTCCTCCAGCATCAGGACCAACAAAAGACTGATCTCAGAACAGCTGCAAAAGGCTGTAACTTTAACAAGACTTCTGCAGCGGCGCCGTAAAGGAGAGATTTTAATACCATTTATCTTCACTTATTTAGAGTTTTGTTCATTGTTTACGAATAAAAATAATAATTTAGTGACTTTGGTTTTGTTTAAAAAAGAAAAACAACTTTTGTCTGAGCCGTTTGTAAATGCGTTTCTGTCGGCTGTTGCAGTCACGTTCACATTTGGACTTGTTTTTTCCGGTGGCGACGTTTGAAGGAGTTGATTTTACGAGTTGAGCTTTGATTTGGTCTTGATTTTTAACTCCAGTTTCTTCCTCATTCCCCTCTCACAGCGCTGATCTGAGCCTTGACAGTTTGCACTAGTCCCGCCTCCCTCGCGTTCTGATTGGATGTCTCGGTTAATGCTTGCATGTGATTGGCTTGTGTTTAAGTCCGACCTTTATTTTTCTAATCTAAAAAATAATGGGTTAAAGCAGCTGTGGGACTCAGAGGTCAGTGACCTGAGGCTGGAAACAGAATAAGACCAGGTCAAAGGTCAATTCAGAGACATTTACATTTACATCTTAACACAAACAGTCAGTGACAATGTTTAGAGCCAACATTAATAACACTCAGACAGTCACAGAGAATATTATCCATCCTGTTCTCAGTCCTGTCAGATCAGAGAGAGGCAGAGGGCAGAGGTCACAGGTCAGGCAATAGTCAACAGTCTAAAAAGTAGAAATAATATTTGTAATAATTTACCACAAACTAAGCCAACAGTTCTTAACTTTAGGATCTAATAAAAGCAGGCCTAACTCACTCCAATAGTTCCTAGTCTGTAGTCTTACATTATTATAGATAAAACTTAATACGCTAACAGTTTAACAACAGTAATGACCGAACAGCTGTTAAAACACACCAGAATACTTCTTATATAAAGAAGAAGTTACACTTATTCCAGAACCCCCTAAAACATTATCATATACAGTATCTTTATGTTTAAACATGTCTCTTGCCTGAGTTCACTTTTCCTTTACGTTAGTACAAGTTGTGGGGGTGGGGCCTAATGTGAGATCTTTTCATGGAGCCCAAACTTCCTGGTCTATTCACGACACACAGGTGATAAGGAAAGTACAAATCAAAAGGTATCAAATGATCAAGACGAGTGAGTACAGAGTATTTAAGACCACTCTTGATACCAGTTCTTCAGAAAGGAGACTCGTTGGGAGTAATTTTACGTTAGCCCCTGACCTCGCATTATGCTGCATGAGTTTGACTCTGTGATTTTAGCAGCGTATAGAGAAGTCTGAGGCTGTGATTCACAATAGTGCTAATGAATAAAGTCTATTTATGCTGATAAATGCAGAACACTGGTTGGGTCGTGGTTGGTTTGTCGAAGTATATGTTGGTTTGAGTTAGAGATCTGTTGTTAGAGAAGGTCTGTAGTTCAGCAGTTCTGTGGAATAAAGGAATATAGAAATAAACGAGTGATATATTCAAGTATATGTATTGATTTTAAAACTCTTCCCTGGGATCTCTCTTTCCACGAGGCATGCACTGGTATTTGGTTTGTCAGTCCCTAAAACCATGACCCTGCGTTAGTCCCGTCGGTCTCAGTGTGGTCTCGGACTACAGCTCTACAGAGGAACAGGCAGACATTAAGGTCAGTGCGGTGGACAGAAACAGAGAGAGAAAGCCTGTTTAATGTATTTTCCATCCCACAGACGCCTCGGGCCAAAAACAGGCTTCAAACACTCGTAAAGTTCCCAGCAGCCTCAGCGCTCGCCGAAACCCTGCTCCGGTCCCCAGCTCTGCTCACCTGGCTTTATTCGACAAACAGTAAATAAGATAAATAAGGCACGTCAAGAACAAACTTACTCAAACTCAGAATGCTCCGATGAATGAAAAGAATAGAAAGAAAAAAACAAGTTAACCTGGTCAAAGAAGACAATTTCCAATAATTGCAAAAGTTTATTAATTAACCTCAGCAAATATTTGTGACCTGAACTAAAAACACACAATGGCCGGACTGTGAGCAGTAGTCACTATTACATTAACAGATTAAGTTTTATAGAAACTGTAATGTCTTTTGATAGAAACCTTGAATCTATTTGATCTGTTGCTTTAGTTTCAGGGAAGCTGTGTTTTTCAGCTTTTATCAAACGTGTCTTTACAAAACAACAATGCACTTTCCCGCTGCGCCTCATGAACTGATTTGAACTTTACTTTAGCTAGCTTTAGGCTGAACCTGTTAATCTTCTAAAAAAACTAGCCTCTTACTGTAGCCCTGAAGGAAAGAAGGTGTCTTATGAGAACTAAGGCACAGAAAGTACACAGCAGAGAAGGAGCTCACTGGCAGGAAATCAAAGAAGGACACCGTTTAGTGCAAATGAGAAAACTTATCTTTGTCGGGATCGAGGAGTGGGATCTTTTGGGAAAAGGAAAGGTTGTCCCAAAAGACCATATCACAAACGAGATCTTAAACAAGCATCACAGAGAACTGGAAGAAAGACGGAAGCCATTTTGGAGTTTTCTTTTTTGAGTTTGTTTCGTTGCAACAAACTTTGACGGTGATTGAAGACGTAGCTAATGATGATAATTTAGTTAAAATACAAGCTAAAAGGAGGGTTTCCAGCTGTCCCGATTCAACACAGCCATCTGATTTAAAATGCTGGTTTGTGATTAAATACTTCCAGAGATCAAGTCTCTCACAAGCAGCTGCTCGGTTCATTTCAGACACATATAGATGTCGGTATAAACGTACAGCCAAAGTTTTGAGATGTTGATCTGAATCCAGTGATTTCTCCGACTGTTTTTTCCTGAAGCATCACTATCTTCACGCTCATCACAAAAAGGGATAAAAATGATTGGCAGTATGTTCTTCAAAGCAAACAACGGAGCCCAAAGGTTTAGCTGACCTTTGTTAAATGTTCACGTCAGTCTAAAAGTGTAAAGTGTTGCTAAATCTAAAGCAAGTTTGCTTTACAGCTCAACAATATCTTTTTTTCAACTGCATTTTGTAGTTTATCTGCTTTCCAGCAGTTGCCTCGTACTTATATTCCTCAAACCCACAGACTTTGCCAGGGACCTGAGGGACCTGAGGGACCTGAGGAACCTGAGGGACGTGAGAAGTTGCACATGAGGGGGCGGGGGTTGTTTAATGCTATAACGTTGTGTTTAGTAGCTGTATTTCTATTTTTCATCCACTCCAGCTCCTTGAGTTGTGGTCTTTAGCTTCTTTGGGCCACCAATGAAAAAAGTCATTCTTCTGAGACATTTTGGGACAATGACATTAGCCTCTGGTCAGTTAGCTGTTAGTGGTCAACTGGGAACTTTCGCACCAAACGATTGACGTCATGGTGAATAAAATTAAATAAAAACAGAAACAATGTAAAAAACTTAAAGTGGAAATTGGGTTAAACTGTTCTGTTGTGAGCGCTCAAAGATGAAAGTTTTTTTTACTTGTTTTGTTAATTTTGACCTACATTCTCTTTTTTACTGCCTTTTAGCTTCTGTTCAACCATTTTTACTCCCTCTCCAAACATTCCTCTGATCTTTTGTGCCTTCCGCCCTTTGGATGCCACTCTCGATTATCTCCCGCTGAAAGACGAGAGCACGGAGGCAGGTGCAGAGAAACACCTGAGAGTGAGTCAGCGTTTACCTGAGACACATATAACTCTCAGAAACTCACAGGCTGCTTTAGATATAAAGTCACGTTCACACATTAACACTGCGTAAATTAAAGTTTGATTTAAAGTCATTTACCAGAGGTTTTTAATTTCATTCTAGGTTTATATCGACAGTTTTAAAGGATAAGCTTGTTAAGGATAAGATAATTTTGTTTTATTAACGGATTTGGAAGGAGTTCCACAAGGACACATCATCGGCCCGCTGAAGTTTGTCACACGAGAAGTTAAAATGTGTAGAATAAAACTGTCCTGATTGACAGATGCCTTGCTTTAATTGGCTTTTGATTGTATCAGTCACTTTAAGTTCTTCAGTTCTTAGTTTGTAGACTTCAGTTCTTAGTTTGTAGACTTCAGTTCTTAGTTTGTGGACTTCAGTTCTTAGTTTGTAGACTTCAGTTCTTAGTTTATAGACTTCAGTTCTTAGTTTGTAGACTTCAGTTCTTAGTTTATAGACTTCAGTTCTTAGTTTGTAGACTTCAGTTCTTAGTTTGTAGACTTCAGTTCTTAGTTTGTAGACTTCAGTTCTTATTTTGTAGACTTCAGTTCTTAGTTTATAGACTTCAGTTCTTAGTTTGTAGACTTCCGTTCTTAGTTTGTAGACTTCCGTTCTTAGTTTGTAGACTTCAGTTCTTAGTTTGTAGACTTCAGTTCTTAGTTTATAGACTTCAGTTCTTAGTTTGTACACTTCAGTTCTTAGTTTGTAGACTTCAGTTCTTAGTTTGTAGACTTCAGTTCTTAGTTTGTAGACTTCAGTTCTTAGTTTATAGACTTCAGTTCTTAGTTTGTAGACTTCAGTTCTTAGTTTATAGACTTCAGTTCTTAGTTTGTAGACTTCAGTTCTTAGTTTGTAGACTTCAGTTCTTAGTTTGTAGACTTCAGTTCTTAGTTTGTAGACTTCAGTTCTTAGTTTGTAGACTTCAGTTCTTAGTTTATAGACTTCAGTTCTTAGTTTATAGACTTCAGTTCTTAGTTTGTAGACTTCAGTTCTTAGTTTGTAGACTTCAGTTCTTAGTTTATAGACTTCAGTTCTTAGTTTATAGACTTCAGTTCTTAGTTTGTAGACTTCAGTTCTTAGTTTATAGACTTCAGTTCTTAGTTTGTAGACTTCAGTTCTTAGTTTGTAGACTTCAGTTCTTAGTTTGTAGACTTCAGTTCTTAGTTTGTAGACTTCAGTTCTTAGTTTGTAGACTTCAGTTCTTAGTTTATAGACTTCAGTTCTTAGTTTATAGACTTCAGTTCTTAGTTTGTAGACTTCAGTTCTTAGAGGGCAGCACTTTCTTCGGCAAAAATGTGAACCGTTTGTCTTTTTAAATTGTGGCTGGTTGAGAAAGTCTGGTTTCCAGGGACTAATAGATTTTGTTTTGTTTGATGCTTGTAACAGATTTATCTTTTCTTATTTTAGGATCAAGTTTGTTGCAAGGCTTATTGTACAACTACAGAAAATTTTACTTTGTTTGTAGACAACCCAGTTTTAATCTTAAATTAATTAAATTGAAAAGTAAAGAGTGTTTTTTCACAACTTAAAAAGAGATTACTCCTGATTCATATTTTGTTCCAAACATTGTAATATTGATGTGCTTGATTTTCTTACTAGCCTGGACATTTGATATAAACTGTGTTTTTTAATATTACAATTTTCATTTATTTTTGATTAATATGTCTTAAATGTTTGAATATGTTTCCTATATTTAAAATCTGGATTCTGAGCTTTTTTGAAAATATATTGCTTTAAAAGGTTTGTATGTGCACTCTTTAAGAACTGCATTGTTTCTTTACAGCGCTCTGTTCTTTCCTCAGAGCTGATATCTTGCTGTGGACAGACGCAGACCACACTCACATACTTTGCTTTCGTCAGGTTTGAACAGCTGTAGAGCCTTTCCTGATATAGATCCCCACGAACACCAGGAGGATACAACACTGTGTGCTGGCTATAGAGTCTTAGACAGTCTGCGTTTCAAATATCCATATGTTTTAGAGACTTTTTTAACCGTATTTGACTGACTTCAGGTTCTACAGTACACAATGTTTGAACACCATCTGCATTTTGTGACAAAGCTCCAGGAAGTGACAGGAACTGTCAACACACCCGGTTAAAAATGTGTGACGGCAACATAAATCAAAAATACATATTCCACAACACACTGTGATTTTGGCCAGATTCACAAAATGGCTTCTTAAGACTTCAGTTTTTCAGATTTCTGTTAAATGTCCCAGAAATCCCCCAAAATGAACACAAGACAAATACCTGTCAGTGCCTCCCTTTTGTAAAATCTGAACATGCTTGTCTGATTTATGTCTGATTTATATTATCTACTTTGTACTGCCCAAAATGAGTTTTTTTTTTACACAGGCCACACTTTATTCCTCCCCTCGTACACGAAATAAACACAAAGACGTCTCAGTTTTGTTGCATGTTGTTGCCCAATGTAATTGTCTTATTAAATCACCAAATTTCAGAATCTAAATAGGGTTGAAGGCTGAATGAATGAAGATGTAATGTAGGACTGGCAGGACAAGAATGTAAGAGAAATGTTAGAAAGCACAAAGCGGAGGAAACAGAGAAGGTCACCTCAGACGGTCCCAACAGTGTAATCTCTGAGACACAACATTTAAGAGAAGCACTGGGGTAAATGTAATATTCTTTTCTTTAATTCAGTTGTACAAGAGCTTTAGCCCTTGGACTCTTTATATAGCTCCATTGTTGCACTGACAGCTTGTCTGGACAAATAACACAGATTTAATTTGGTTTAAATGAAGGAAGTAGTTACCACAAGCCACAAACAAGATCTTTATCTGAGTTCCTCTTCTGCTGCTCAAGTTCTCTGCTCTTCTTCTGTTTCATTGATTAGATGTTCTCTTAAAAAAACCAAACCCTCCGAGGCAGAAGTCCTGTCCGCCTCGTCAGCTCTGAAAAACAAAAGCCTTTTGTTTGATTTGAAATGAACAGTAGTTAATGCTGTAGTCGAAACACTGGGTGAACTCGGGAAGTGTTCGTTTTGGAAAGTGTTACAGGAAGTAAATGACTTAAATTCATCGACTCATGACAGAGTTACAGCTCAGACTTTCAGCACTCCACTCTCACAGTTGAGCAGATGGACTTTTGGAAACACGAGACCACAAAGCAATGACTTTACACTTACAAACAAATCCAGACCAAAACAGAAGTCCCTTTGGATCAGAATCCACTTTTAACATCAGCCAGACATTCTCCGAAAATAACAAAGAGTAATCTAATGTCAATACCAAGACAAAGCTGGGACCAAAACTAAGGTTAAACCAGGTCTAAACAGCATTTAACAAGAACTCAAACCCATCAACATTAAGTCTGACCCAGGTCTAAACGATGTCTGGAACAGGATTAAACCAGGACTAATCAAGGACCACACCAGGTCTAAACGATGTCTGGAACAGGATTAAACCAGGACTAATCAAGGACCACACCGGGTCTAAACGATGTCTGGAACAGGATTAAACCAGGACTAATCGAGGACCACACCGGGTCTAAACGATGTCTGGAACAGGATTAAACCAGGACTAATCAAGGACCACACCGGGTCTAAACGATGTCTGGAACAGGATTAAACCAGGACTAATCAAGGACCACACCAAGTCTAAACTGGGAATTAAAGATTAAACCAAGACTAAACCAGAACTAAGCCAGTACTAAAGATTCCCGAAGAGGACTAAACAACCAAAGTAAGACTAACCCAGGACTTAAACATCTTTAAACTATGACTAAACCAGAACAAGGTCTAAGCTAAGTCTAGACCAGGACTAGATTAGATTCTTATTAAGACCTTATTAAAATATGCGATATTGTTGTTGAATATTGCGATAACGATATTTCTTGCGATATCACATTTCCCTTGAGAAATGCTAGATTTTTTTGCTATTTAAAATTTTTAATGTAACGATCATCCTAAAATAAACAGGTAATAGATAATCTTCTGATCTAATTAAATGCTCTGTGAACAAAGGCTTTTTTTCCTTTTTATTTAACTGTCGAGCACAAATGCTTGGCACATTTTTTATTAAAAAAATAGTTTTATTTATCGCACCTCTCAGTTATACAGATATGGCATATACTATTATTGCGATGGCGATATTTTTTAGATATATCATGCAGCCCTAATTTTTATCAAGATTAAAGCCAGAACTATAAGTCTAAAAGGTCTGGGTAAGACCTAACCAGGGTTGAACAAGGACAGAACAAGGTCTTAAAGCAGGACCAAGGCTTGTCAGAACTAAAACTAAACCAGTCCTAAACCTTCATCACTGAAGAAGTGTGCTTCTCCTTCAGCAGTGCTCAGTTTGTCCTCTATGGGCAGCCAAAGAAACAAGAAGCATTTAAACGTCTTGAGCTTAAAATGTGTTCAAGACTAAAACTAAAAAAACTGAAATGCCTTGAACAAAATGTCAAACGTCATGTTCGGACCAAGGCAGTCATTTCTAGTCTGTTATTATGTTTCTCAATGAGACACGACTGAACGATGAGTGAAAAACACACAGTGGCTGTTTTAGGGGTATTTTTGGCGGAAGTCTCAGTGATTATCGACGTTGTTGACACAGAAGGTTAGGTGTGAACACCTGTAACAGATGAACACGAGCGCTGACCTCACACTTTAGACTAAACTCATGTTTGTGGAAGTGGCCTCTCTACACTCATCAGTCCTACTCGACTCTGTGACTGAACGATAACACGTCATGTTTTTGTTAAAGTAGTCAGGGTGGCCGTGGTACAACATATTTATGAAGGAGACAAAGGCAGGTAGTTTCTTTTATTTTTGGTTTAGTCTTTCTGTGCCCAAAGTAACAAAACAACGCAGCCGAGAGAATATACCGCTGGGTCTAAGCCCTAACATAAGAAAAAAAGTGAAAGAGGAAGTGAGCTCAGGTGCGAGTCAAACAAGACTGCACAGAGTCAACGAGAGAGCAGCGTTTCCAGTAGGACAGGAACAGGAAGCTGCCTAAACTAATGAGCTCCTCTTAGACAAAGGACAGGTAAAGCACCTGGGTAAAGCACCTGGGGGCAGTGCCTGGACCTAGAAGCTGCCTTCTGCCTTATCTTTGAAATAATAACACAGTGACTCTTATTCCTGTTCCATCTTAAAGGCCTTAGAGGATGTCGTGGTCCTCGGTGCTGAGCTGAGACAAAGCTCGGACTAAGCCTGATGAAAGAACCTGACCGTACCGAGCACAAGAGACTAAACATGACTGAACAGGGGCTAAAACATGTCTCCAGAAAGAATTACACTCTCCACTCGTAATTCATTTACATGGATTCCACAGAATTGGGAGGTTTTTATGCCGTAATCCAGCATCTATACTAGAAGCTTTTTCTCTCTTCCTCACCTTCTTTATTTTTTGTTTAGCACTACAGTATAACTCACTTTCAGTTCGTCAACTCGTCGGAGGTAAGCCACCTTTTAATCAGAGCAAGTACGAGCTATAAAACTTAACTCCCTTTGTAGCGCCTCAAAAAAAAGTCATTATATTCCACTTAATGAAGCAGAGCTCGTATCTTTTCCCCTCTTTGGGTTTGTAACGACGTGTTGATGGAAAATAACCGGGCGAGATCATTACTATCATGTTGTGTAACAGCTGACAGATTTACACATTTACATTTAGATGGCGCTGGGTTTTGGCTCGTCACAGAAAAGACATGCGGATGTAGAGGCGTTCTGACCGTGGTAATTGGATGGCAAGGAACGCAAATTGAATGAAATTGGATTTATTTAAATAAACGAGAACGATGGGGACCTGAATCAGATGAAATAAAAACACAATTTGCTTATTTCTTTGAGTTATTGGGGGTTTGACTAAATGCGTTGAGAGTGCAATCATCACTAAAAGGTTTGGTGGATTTATGTTTGTGCTCCAAAGGCTGGAAAAGAAACACAGGCTTTGTTTTTGTTTGGCCCCGTCTGGTTTTATAGAGATATCATCTTTTTCCACTAAATCTGCCATTTCTGTGGACATTGTAGAGATGTATTGGCCGTCCGCGGACAGTGATGCACCGTTTAAATGCATTAGTCTCCAGGCTTTGTTCTAATACATCACACTTAACCACAAAGACCCAGCTCTGTTCTTGGCTCAGGTTTGGTTCAGGAGACTCTGGTGCTTTGTGTGTGGTCTTTCCAACAGAGGGCGCAAAATACTGCAGTGTTTTGATTGGACGAGAGATAATTATTAATCTTGTGACAACGTAAAGCTAAAGAGTTTTTTTTTTCAAATAAAATACACATTGTTCTTGTGATGAACAGAAAACATGCTAAATGTTGTACTTTTTTCCTGATGACAAAGCTACCAGTTTTTAACAACATCTGTTTCCGGTTTTAAACAGAGTCGGAGTCATACAGCTCTCACTTTCTGAATGAAAACATTTCTTCTCTATCGTATCCAGAGAGAACAATGGTTACATCATGTTTCCTTCTGATTTATTGTCAACATTGGATTAAACACGAGCAGAACCTGTGGGATTAAACAGTCAGGCCCTAAGTTATAGGAGATTGGCGCAGCTCTATAAATGTAATGTTTAGAATAACTCTCCTGTTTCCTGCAGCACATTCCTGCAGTAAACAAAGTACTTCCAGCCTCACATCACTACACA
The DNA here is from genome assembly GCA_024349245.1 of Neodontobutis hainanensis. NCBI lineage: Eukaryota > Metazoa > Chordata > Actinopteri > Gobiiformes > Odontobutidae > Neodontobutis > Neodontobutis hainanensis. The sequence goes on from JALDNG010000036.1 coordinate 797,747, forward strand.
CCAGGGTTTACTTTCTAAATGTTGATTTATCTCATCTCATACACAAAACACAGACCAAACACTTCTGTCACTCTTTCTGAGTCAGACGTCACTTTCTTTCTCTCTGATCTGTTCAGCAGCTGAGTCAAGAGCCAAGTTATTATAACATGTAAAACTTTCAACCTTTGGCTAAAACAAGCTGAATAATGTAACTGTAAATGAACTTTGTTGAGTGATTAGCGTCAGAGAACACTAGCTGCAGGTCTGTTTTTTTTTTTTTTAGAATAATGGATTTGTGAACGTTGTGTGTTTAGAGATTTCCCAAACGTGCCGTAGCCTGAAGTGGAACTAATCAAACTAGTTCCACTTTAGGCTTAAAAATACTTCCAAGAACCGAGACCACCTGCACATTGTGCAGTCGACACATAAAGGACTACTTCCTCTGGTGATGAATAGAAATGCATCATGTGAAACTAACCACAACTTCTGTGTTTTTATTTTATTTTCAGTCACATATCGGTTTGTCTTCACGTGTGTTTAGTATAACGTGAATCCACGCTGTTATCATCAGTGCTGTCTCTTCTGGTGAACTGATACTTCCCTCTTGTGGCTGTTACTTCCTTCTGTTCCTTTTGTTGGCCTCTTTGTTTGGACAAACTTTACACATCTTTGAATAAAAACACACACGCTCTGAGAGAACAACAGGCCGACTGTGATGGATGGGAATAATCTGTGGTGGTTTCAGTGATGATGCTCAGATTTATTTAACTTAATGTCACTATTGGTTGCTCAATGTGTCGCTGGAAGCACACAATATTGATAAAAACAAAAAAAACTTTTATCTTATGAGTTACTGTGATATAAGGTTATGTATGAGACCTTAAGGGAAATTACTTAAAAGGAAAAGAAATACATTTTTTCACTTAATCAGTAACAAGGCAAACATAAATTTGTTTTTTTACTTATGAAGACGAGACCCTTTTTTTTGTTGGTAAAGACTTAGAAGCTGTGATTTGTTGGCTACAGAAATTAAGCAGGCTGCAATACATGGTTTTGACATCTATGTGTGTGCTGTCAGTGAGTGGGTACATTAATGAGTGACTTAATAATCAGCTCTAGAGACCGGAGCCATCTTTTGTACCAGGCTGTAAACATGATTTTTACACTTGTAAAGTCACTATTGAGTTTCTCCTCATATTTCTGCTTTTGGAGCCTGCCCTCTGGTGGACAGAGGTATATTGCTGTATATAGTTTTATGGTGGCGCCCTTACTCGAGAACCTTTTTAGGGGTTCCATGAGAGAGGCTTGGTCAGCCCGAGGGCAGCTGGGGTTGCTTTACACCACCAGTGTGCGACTGTTGAGTCCTTTTAAAAAAAAAAAAAGTTCTGCTAGACTTTACATTAAGGGTTATAGAACTGTTCTTCCTCATCAAACTCTGTTAAACTAAGCTATGCCCAATGAGATTATGAGATTATTGTACCCATTGCCAAAGTCACACACAGATACAGTTTATGGGGTATGTATAAAAATGCAAAAGAAAATTATTTCACAGGTCTTTAGTGTCTTATTTAACGTGTTAAAAAAGCCCGTTGAAACAAATGAAGTTGAATAAATGACAATGCTTGAGTCTTAACGCATTGTATTTTCAAAGTGGGATCTCTTGCTACGTCTTCTTCAGTAAATCTCTTTTCTAACTCCATCCTTTGGAGGAAGAAAAGCCCCCAGTTTTGAGTTTCCGCTGCTGTCAGTTCAGTGTAAAGATAGGAAGGAATTACACATTTTACATTTGCAGAATAATCATTTGATTTTTCTGTATAATGTGGAGAAACCGGACTCCTTTGAGCTAATGGGACACAGATGGAGGACAGGGCTGTGAAGATGGGAAGCCCTGCTGCTGGAGTAACACACAGCGGGGTTTAAACCAACAATGGAGGCTGTTTTTGAGGAAAACAGGCTCTTCGTTCACAGCTGGGGGTGGCTTGAACACGACGCAGGGAAGAATGTTTGCGTTGCTGAGTTGGAAAAAGATCAGAGTGAACAGTGTCTGAAGGAGTTTTTTTATAACACCAGACATGTTCGTTTTGTCCTGTCCCATCAGCAGAAACAGTTTGTAACTCAGCTGACTGGATTTTAAGATGACAAAAGTTTGGACCTAATATTTGACTCGCTGTAAGATACATTGTGTTTGGACACAATAGACGTTTAAGTGAAGTTTAAAAAGTGAGGCAGGGCACAACAGTTAGTCTATTCATGGCAGCTTATGGCAAAGAAATGTATATATTTATAATAAATAGCCTTATATTCAAGCCTTTGCTGGTATCTGTTTTTATCAGGACAGAGATAGTGTGTGTGCTGTGGTTTCCAACAATGGTGTAGCAGGTGAAAACTCGCAGCACGTGTAAAGGAGTCGTATAGATGATTGTTAGCTCAGTAGGTTAGGTATGTTGTCAGTGGATGATTTAAATGAGCGTCACTTTGCTCCATTAATGCTTTGGTTAATGACAAATGCAAACATTACTTCAATAACTGCCAGACTAACTAGTGAACTAACCTCTGATACTTTACATTTACACTTTGAGTTACACTCTCAAGGTTTTTCAGGTTAGTTGGAACAAGAACATGTTTTGTCCTAATGTTTTTCTTTTTCTTTTTTTGTTTGTTGTGAATGAAATAAATAAAAAACTTGGTGCAAATGTTTGGGAACTCTTGTGTACAATAAGGGATCAGAATCAAAGTCCAATCAGTCTTTTTGGTCTTGTTAGCTTAGAACTTCTTGCATTTTCATTCATTTATTACATTTATTACAAAGAAGCACAAATCAAAGTGCTCTTTGCACCAGTTGTAGTTTTGTGAAGCAATAATCAATTATTGACAAACTTAGGGTTTGATTGACTTTACTGTGAAGACCTCTGAGTCAATAGACGACGTACATATTTTCGTCTGTCACATCTGTCTCAGCTCCATAGGTTTGTCGGTGCTCTCCTCCTCGGCTTCTTGACTGGAAACTTCAGGATAAAGAGTAACATGAGTTTGTGTTGCCAGTAACTCGAGCTGCAGCTTTTAGCCGTTTAGGAGGAGGGAAGAATTGACTCCCATAAAACACACAAAGAAGTGTTCCCCGCTCCGTCTCCGGCTCTCCTCGGGGAGGGGAGGCTTCTCATGAGGCTCTGCTGATCCAGTGATTTCATTCAGACGTCCAGTCGGTGGCTTTGTGTGCCGCTTCGTACACACCAAAGCTGGAATGTGAAGCCACCGACTTTCTGCCATTTAATTTTGTGGGAAAATGGAGTTTGCTGCTCTTTGATGCTGCATCCAAATGTTCCCTAAATGTCACAGTGAACATCTTTAATAGCTACAGACTTAGCTTAGCCTCCTTCACACTCAGTACGATAAGGTTAAATCGTTTCGAACGTGACCATCATTCGAGCCGTAGTAAATGTGACTTCTACACTTTTCAGTCAACAAAGATGGAGTTAATAGTCTAGTCTGTCCATCAGTTGTAGTGCAGCTGTCCAACTTCCAGCTGAGTACTATTCAACACAGGGTGTAGAGTTTTACTCCCCACAAAACAGACCACTTCATATTTATTCCTTGAGGAGAAAGGGAAACCTGTGCTGGACGTGAATGCGTAGATGATGATGCAGCAGTGAAAGTCCATTACATTATTGATAACAAACTGGCATTAGCATTAAAGACATATCGTGAGGGAGAGTTACAGATGAGAGGTTAAATGCCGGTTAAAGGATAAATACAAATGGGATGGTTTGTACAAATGTTGGTAGTAATAGCTTTAGCATAAGCTGTGGAAGATTGACTGGAATAAGTCAGTTTAGTGTTGATTCACAATGTAGTCATCGTGTTTTACTTTAGGCCTGAATTAGCTCTTTATGAAAATGCAATGCTAATTCTGGTTATTGTTATTTCACAATAAAGCAATGCTTCCCAATGTAACACCTCAGGGCTTTGGTCTTATTTTCTTTATATAGAGATTCAGTTATCAGCTTTGTAAAGATGAAAGATGTATAAGACACAAAATAAAGCCTTTGTAAAGCCATTTCCTTCACTCCAAACTCTTTGGGTTCTGTTGTCGTATCAGGAGCTCCATGTTGAAGACAAATGAGTCAGTTGTTCCTGTCGTGTAAGGGTTAAAACACAACGGGGAGAGACTGGGACAGCACTGACGTTTCCAGTGCATTGGCTGTGGTTTTGGCTTCGACGTCGGCCCCGGGCCCCAAATCAACGGAGCCCATTGTTAATGCTACAGAGAGAGAGACCATTCTTTCCATTTTCCATTTCAGCTCTTGTGTTTTTGGTGTTTTATGAGAGCGATGGCTCATCACTGCAGCTGATGCTTGGATTGGTGAAAGCAGCATGTTTCATCTTCACTTACGTCTAATAAACCCAAGTGAAGCCATTGGGTTGTTGACATGTTCGTACAAAGATGTCTTGTAGAAGAATAGTGGCTTTCTATGTTTAATGCCAACTGTGGGCCTTTTACACAAATTGTACTTTAATTGGCTTTTGAAGAGAATATCAGAGTAAAATGTTAACTCGATATAAAGACCCTAAAGAACATTTAGTGGATCCTCAACCTTGTTACAGAATGACCTACATGAGAAACACAATGGGCTCCTAATAAACTTTTCAGGCACAATCATAGATTAAATCAGTGATGACCCATTTCACACTTGTTCAACCAAAGGCTGGTTATGTCAGGAATCAGCATCTGTCAGAGATGTAGGACATGACATATCCTTAGTATCTTTGCTCTAGGTTAGCTCGATGGTTATGTGTATAAATGTATACCTGGGCTGGTCAATATGGCAAGAAATGTAAATCTTTTCAGAAAATGTACAATTCTTATAAATGTTTTTGTCTTGCAACTGACAAAAATGGTAAATGTAATTAATATTACTATTACTATTACTATGTATTACTACATATTATTAATAATGTAATTACCCTCAGAGTAACAATAAAGCTGTTTAGGATGGATTCTTTTTAGTTTTAGCTCTCTCTCTTCCACTGCACACAAAGCCTTGTCAGAAAAGGTTAAAAGTGCATTAAGCTTGTGGCTAATTTGCATAAATCTACACTTGTTGGTTTGTTTCCTACCACTTCTCTAAACCAGAGAATTTCAGATGTAATCTCTAGAAACAACATTCACCAGGTTTTTCTTTTTTCCAAACCTGTACATGCTCAACTCCTCAAATAAGGAAATTGGGTTTAAATAAGTAAAAATGCAACATGGAAAACTATTTTAAAAGACTCAATGGTGGGGTTTTAATTAGGAGTCTACTTTGGCATCTTGTGTGGGTGAAAGGGCACATTGTAATTCCACTACAAACCACTCACAACACATTGACATCATTTCAAGTATGACACTGATCCTTTAGATTTAGGATCTGACTGCTTCTCTTATTTGACCCCCCGTTTGTTTGCATGTGTATGTTTTCTGTTGTTGGTATTGACAGCTCTAACACTAAATGTGAGGCCCAGGTTTCTCAGCCTGTTGGTTGTGTCTCGGCCGCCTCTCGCTGTCTAACTGAATGGGCCTGTCACGTCTCGTCTGTTTTCACCTGACATTCGGTCTTTAAGTCTGAGTCATTGTCTAAATCGTCCTTTTTGTCTCTTAATTGATATGCTGTGCTAAATCTCTTGTCTAGTGAGGCTTCAGTTTCCCTCTGTTATCTTGTCTTGTCTCGTTTCCTAACGGTCCGACACTTTTTATATGTGCATCTGGATCTGTTCACGTTTTGAGCTTGACCTTTGCCAAGTTATACCTGGCTCAAGTGTTATTCAGCTTTCTGTGTTACTAAACGCTGAATTCTTGAATGATAACCACATCTGTCATATTTGTTTTTTAAATGGCATTGTTCCATTTAAATTCCTTGTCTCTTCTTCTTGTCAGCCTCTGTCAGTGTCAGTGTGGATGCTACCACCTTGTCTTGTCCCGACAGTGATAGTGATAGTTTGTAAAGCCAAGCCAACACTGTAACATCTGTTCTAGTCTCAGGTCAAGCAAGTTAATTTTGTCCCTTATCCTCTGTCCTGTATTGTCTCTTCACAAAGACCTTCTTTCTTTGTCTACTTTTGTCTTATTAGTCCTTACCTACCTTGCATCTTGTCTTTTGGACGATGTCTTCTGCATAAATACATTCCTTCTGACTTTTGTTCTTGAGTCCACATTCAGACACAACAACAACTCCTTTCTTTACTTTTTCCTTTAGCCTTGATCTACTAGCATCTTATTTTTTGAATGATATTATATGCACTTATATGCATATGTTCTTGAGCTTTTCAGAGTTTGTCTACCTTTATCTTTTAACTTGGTTTGTTTATCTCTAGCCTTGATGTAAAGTCTCTTGGTCTTTGAACTGAAACACTCTTTTTAGCTCATAGACATGTTCAACTTCCCTGAAAAAAGTCTACCTTTTATAACCTCTTTTCCCTGACTCCTTCCTGTAACGTTTGGTCCTGTCCCCAACAACCACTTTCTTGTTTACGAGATTGCTGCTACTTTGAACCTTTGTCCTAAAACCTTTCTTCTTGACTTTTTTCTTTTGTCTGGTCCGTCCACTTTTGTCTTGCCCCACTCTAACCTCGCCCTCTCAGTGGAGCTATAATGCATTTAATAAAAGGGAATTTGATTATTTACCATCTTGCCATTACCTCCAGTTCTGGGCTGCGAAGATTGTAACCTGATTTTGACGGACTCCCAGGGGACGATCAAGTCGCCCTGCTACCCCCAAGTCTACCCCATTTCCCATTCCTGCAGGTGGTCCATGCAGGCTCCGCCCGGCTTCATCATCCAGCTCTCGTTTGTCGATTTCGACCTGGAGGAAGCTCCTGGGTGCATGTACGATTCGGTGGTGGTAAACACGGGAACGACGGAGGTGAAGTTTTGTGGTGTGACGGCTCACGGGCTGACGCTGAACTCGACCGGGAACGTCATCGAACTGACTTTTACGTCCGACTTCAGCATCCAAAAGAAAGGGTTTAAAGTTGACTTCAGACATGGTAGGTCTGGGATAAAACCTTCTGATTTAGGAAATGAGCTTTTGTGTAAAACGAACCACATTAAGTTCAAAGGCACACTGGTAAAACCTTTTTATACCAACTTTAGCTTCAGAAAAAAAGGTAACTCAATTATAGCTATTGTCTTACCTACTTGGGCTCAGTAGTTTTGAAATATGAAATGTGAATTTTTCACACTAATACCATACTTGCACACTGCATTTAAACATACTCAATGGAAGTATCAGTCGTATGTGTTTTTCTGAGTGGAGCTAACACAGCTGGATAATGCAGTTCATTAAGTATATGGCTAAGTCCTACAGGAGCCAGAACAGAACAGAGGAAGCAAATAAAGCCCTTTTCACACAATCATCTGGACGCCATGTCTGTTCCTACCCACATGACCTGAATGTGTAAAGAAAATCCTCCTCTAGTTTGACATCCTTCAGGAACTATTGACCTTCTGCAAACGCTGTCAGTAGATGCTCTGCGTGAGCAGCTGGAGCTGAAGCCTTTATGCAGCTGTTTGTTCTTCACTTTTGACTGTTTGATTCAGATGCACATGTTTAACTGTAATAATCACAGTCACCGCAAAAGAGTGGTCTCATTTGTTTGATAGCTCCTTGTTTGCTCGGTTAAAATAATTAAGAATCATCTCCCGGTTTCTAGGTTAAACCACTGGACTATTCATGGCATGTCCAAACACAAAAACTGTCCGGGTGAAATAAACCTGATTCCATCCAGGGAGAATGTGTCAAAAGGGCTTGTATGAGAAAAAGACAAAGGTAGCCTATGTTACTTTTGGGATTTAAAAAGCGAAAAGCCCTGTCTTTATGAGTATGGCTGACTCAACTCTTTATTTACTCCTGTGAGTGGTACTCAGTCAACAACAGTAGTCAAGGTAAACTAATCAGATCATCCAAACAAGCTAAGTTATAAGACTCTCAAATTAGGTTTATTGTCAGCAACTCCATTAAAGCTGTTGCTCTAAGTCTAAAAACAAAAAAACAACTGGCCGGTGTCTGGTGAGCATATTTTCTTTTCAAAGATTTGAGAAGATCAGGGTTCTACAGTTTGGTCCAAGCAAAGCTCCCATAATCAATATGTTTTCAAAGAGTCCAGTGCATTTGAAAGGTGGAGGTTTTGCCTTTTGTTGTTTTTTCTAAGATCTAAGACGTTAACAACACAGTTTTTATTCCTTGTTTTTGTAGCAGCTTTTTCCACTTGTGATAAACCAGTCTCACAAATAAAGTATCTCACAGTTGGTTCCTTCAATCTTCAAAAAAACACCCCACCCTCAGAAACCTGCACCAGTCTTCAAAAGGATCAGCTGTTGACTTGGGTTTTCTTGTTCAGGTGTTTGGTTTTTAAACAATGTGAGCCGAGGTTATATTGTGGTCAAAGAAGGAAAGTTGACCACAATATATTTTCAACAGGTAAAAAGAGCTTTAGCCACATAAAATGGATAATTCTGCATAAACCAGCTCGTTTTTGGCAAATGACAATTGACTGAAAACATGTGTGTGCGGTCAGTGAGTGGGTTGAGAACATTAGCAATTAAGATTGGCCTAATTAGAATAGCAAACATATTGCTAAAGCCACAAAAATCTACATTAAAGTGAAATGCAAGACACTATTATTGACATTATACAAGTTTATATTGGGTTCAGAAACACACATAAAGAAATATATGAATGCTATAGTTTTTAGCATTCTGTCCCGGTCTGCTAAACATTAGCATCAGTAGACTATTGACTCTGAAACAACACAAAACAAATCATCTGGAAAGTTTCTTAGAAAGGGATTTTAACATGTGTCCTAATATAAATGAATGGAGCGCTCTTGCATATGTTGTTGTGGTGAGTCTTTATAGAGTGTATGAATACAGTTTTAATAACGTCAGATGGTTTATATATAAAGATAAATGTGTATTTATCTAAAATACTACTCAAAACCTGTCATAATCCTTAATTGTCATCTTAAATTTGGTTTAAATGAATGTAGTGTTAAACTAAAACCACATAAAATCATTCCATTGAAAAGGTCAAACCACAAAAACTATAACAGCGTCTTGAGAGATTTCTATATTTGACCTTCAGAATAATTTCTCCATAATTTTTTTGCCTCATTCTAATTATTTTATTTTATTTATTTATATTAAAGCAATATTTTGTCATTCTTTTAGGCTGTATTTACTGCAATTGATATTAAAAAATAAATTCTGGGCTCTATATTTTTAATGTAGGCTACTTTTGTTAAAACTAGCCCATATCTACTTCACTAATACGTCCTTTCTTTACGTTAGTTGCCGTGGATCTGAGGAACCAGAAGATCACCGTCACCAGCGGCAACGGTCAGCTGACCAAACTGGCCTCCTCCGTTACCATGCCGACGCTGAGTCACCTGACCGTGTGCTTCGAGGCAGAACGCCAGACTCTCAAACAGGTCAGAGCCACTGTGCAAAGTGTGCAGATATATGAGCTACAACCTAACCTACTGAGCTAACAAACCTCCAAACGGCCACTGCAGAGTTTTCTACGACTACTGCTCAGTCAGACTATTTAAAGGGTTCTCTCTAATGATTGGAAATGTTAAAAAGAAAGAATAAAGTAAAAAAGGAACTTTGTAGAGATTTAGATTAAAACGTGTAGTATTTGTTCTTTATCTTTGCCACCTGTCAATGTATAATAAATGTAAAATACTTTTTTAAGCCTCAGAAATGGTCATTATAGTTGATTCTTTATAAATTGCTGTGGAATAGTCTTGCCCTTAATGTCCTGTACAAATATTTGGGTCTTTTCTAAAACCAGAGTGGAGGTCTTGCCCTTGTGTCCTTATATCTGAAGGTTTTAAATGAATGTCGCGTCCCTTACCTCCTGTCTTTGAGCAGAAAGAGTGGCTCTTCTCGTACTACGACAGCAGTAACAACGACGCCCTGAGTTTCGGTTCGGACCAGTCGGACTTGAAGCTGATTGTGGATGGACAGGTCTGCTCCGTCAACACTCTCATCACTCAGGCCGACTTCACTTCCACCATGACGCCCTTCTGTTTTCTCTGGACGTCCTCGAACGGTAATGTGGCTTTCTACTACAAAGGCCAATACCTGTCCAAGATCTGCAGCAACCTGAGCGGACGCTCTGTACCGGCCGGGGGACTGTTTCAGCTCGGAGGTAAAATCACTTTTATATTAACTTTAGGTTACTCTAGAAGTCAAGTGCACCAACAATTTACTTTCTGTGTATTTGTTCTTGATCTATGTTCAGGCCAGCATTCCTTCGATGGCTACATCTACAACCTGAGGATGTGGGACTACTCCATGTCGCTGCAGCAGCTCAGCACTTTGACCTGCGACACCCAGGGAAACGTCATCGACTGGGCCAACAGCTACTGGAACATCCCGTCCACAGTGGCCCAGACGGATGCCACGCTGAGCTGCAGTGAGTACACAACACGTCTGCTACAGACCCCAAAACAAGGTTCACTAACAGTCATTTCATAGCAGCAATGTCAAGGTGATGCATGCAAAGGCTGGTATTGAGCAGACTATCTTTATTTGTCAATGGCGCCATAGTGGGAAAGTGGTACTCCGGTTTCCCCCACCAACATCAAAAACATACACTGTAGTCTCTGGTTAGAAACATGACCAAATCCTGAAGCTAAATCTGGAGAGGCTTCCTGGGTTACATGCAGAGAATGAATTTCCTAAGAGGATCATTTTTGATCAAACTACCTCGATAATCAGTTTAAAGTGGATCGAGACCCAATGGCAGCATTCACACTTGTCCAAATGAACTGCACGAACAGAACACACCAGAGTTTGTTTTCGGCTTTTATTGCTTGAGTTGAACCTCACATTATTCATTTTATCTTGCCAGTAACTTAATCAACTTTGGAAACTTCTCTATTCACCCAACCACATTCATACACACAAGTATGTCCTCTTTAATGAGCTAACAGTTTCCATAAGCAAACCTTTAAAATGATTTTTCAACATATTTTTGGTAAAGTTTCAAGTGTAAATAGCAGCAATGTTCCTAAACTTGTTGCAAAAAGCATTTGCAACATGAGCCCAAGTTTACATAACGAACCATATCCACTTGTGTAAGTTAATAATGTATAACTGTGGAGCTTTACGTTGAGCTGGAGTGGGTTTTTGTGCAGCAGCTCTTGCCTCTTGTGTGTGTGCGTAGCCGCAGGAGGTTAGCCGCAGCGGTTGGAGGGAATCACTGCCAACACTAAAGCCTCTGTGTGAGAGGATTCAGGAACTTGTGCAGAATCAGGCCTTTTTTTGTAAAACCACTGCAGGTCGCTGAGGTTTCGAGGCCTGCCAGCGCACAATGAGTTCAGCTTTTCTCACGCCAGGCTAAAGAACTATCGCTTGTGATTTTACACTTTTACACTTTTTTATCTTAATGTCTCTGAATAATGTAGATACCTCATGTTTCAATGACATTTTTATTTTACATTTTTTCTTTTTGCAGTTTTTTTTGCCAACACTGTTATGTGGTTTATGCTTGTTTTCATATCTGTTTAAATCCTCAGACAGATTTATTTAGAAGAACCCCTCATTTTGGCTCTAATATGGTTACGTGGCGCACTTTAAGCAAAAACAATATCAAAAACCACAGATTTCATGGTCGTGCAATCAAAGCAAACTTCTGTCAGTGTTGTCTGTCTGTCAAAATGTTGAATCCTTCTTCAAAATGATATCTATAATAGTATTTTGAACCTTTTTAAACGAACCAACTCTAACAATAATGTGACATATCAGGCATATTTGTGATGTAGATGCACGTTATTGCCCACACAGTGAGACATACAGAAGAAGCCACTCAAACCCAGTTCATATTATGCCTTGTAATAATTTTAGATTGAAAACAAATCTCAGAGTTTGATCATTAAATGTTTGTCATTTTTTTGCAGGAAGCCGTTGAGCTCATTTTAAACATAACTTATTGTAAAAACAGCTCAGCATGTTAACCCAGATTTCACTGCAAAAAGAAACTGTTCAAAGGCCTCGGATTCAGTCTCTGATGTTCCTATACATTTCAACAAATGTGTTTTTGTATGAGTTTGAGAAGAATCGAGCAAACTATTAAAAATGTATTAAATGCCACACGTAACGATTCAGACGTTTGTGCTGAAAAATAAATGCTTTTTGAGCCAAAGTGAATGAGTAAACTGTGCTTACAGGTTTTATTTTATAACATAGACACACCACAGCATAATATTAATCACATCAATCTCATTCAAGGTGTTATTACATGTTATTTATTTCTTAGTAATGAAAAAAATCACCGACCCTTGTGTATTGTGCATTATTTGCTTCATTGACTGGCTGCTTATGAACTGATGAACACTCTTTAACCCCATGACCCCCTCATATTCTTCACCGAAGCCAGAAATGAAAACTGTTACAATGCATTAAGTGGCTGCTTGTTACTGTTCATTGTTCACTAATCTGTGCCTCTCTTTACAGTCTGCTACCCAAACTGTGTTCATTTAACAACTGCTGCTGCGCCAACTAGTGGTGAGTGCTGCTAACGCCCTGCTTTATGGCTCTGTGTGTGTTCATTAGAAACATCGACTGTATATACGCATAAGATGGACTGGAAAATAGATCGAGATATCAAAAAGTGACAATAAAACAAATACCAATTGACTAGCATTCATAAAAAATACAATATAATAGTTCTGAATGAGCGCCCTGTAGAAGTAAATCACACCACCATCACATTTACTAGAATAAATGTTAGAGCTGATGAAGTCAATGTGTCATAGGTTATGTAATATTAATGTCAATGTCACTCTTTCACCTGTTTGTCTCAAAAACTGCTTAATTTGGGTTTATTTTGGTATTATTCATCCCACAGACCAAATGGAAACTAATGATTTAAACATGTTGCTTGGCTAATGGACTAGCATAGCAGACGGACATTGGGAAACTGGGTAATTGGGTATATGAGAATAAATAGTACAATATTCATCCATTTTTTGAAGTTATAGGTGCTCAGGCCTTTCTTTTTGAGGTCTGTGGAGTTGGTTCCCTTCTTTGAAGTTAATATAGGCTTCTGACACTTTATTTAATTTCAGCAAAGTTGGGTTATGTGAGCGATTGCCTAAATATTGTGTTTAGCAAGACAAAATATTGATATTCAATATTGTTATTAATAGAAGTCAGTAGTCACGTGGGAGTCCACTATTGGAACTTTTAAACTTTCTTTTGTTTAATAAACTCTCTCAGTCCACGTCCACTTTTATATACAGTCAATGATCTCTACTGAACGTATTAATAACTCTTCTTGTGCTAACGGCGCAGTGCTGCATGAAAAACAGAGCGTGCGATAGGCGTCTTTTGAAGCTTCTGTTGAATATACATTTCTGCTGGTGGATAAAAGTGAGAGCGGGAGCTGTACTTTCGTAGGTGTGAGCCACCTGCCGAGTCCAGCGGCCGCTCGTTGGCACTGATTTCCTTCAGTGCCAGTCAGAGGGACGCTGGGGTAAGTATGTGTTTGACAAGGTCACACCGGCTTTCACAACAGATTCAGAGGCACCAAGTGTTTCCTGGTATTGTGGAATTTTAATGTAACTTTAGAAAACCAGTTCTGTGCTGTTGTTTCAGAAGTAGAAAAGGCTGTCTTTGTTTGGGTCAGTTTGGTTTGTATTCACACTGTACTTTACAGACGTCCTTACGTACGCCTCAGCTGATTGTTCTGGTGATAGAAACAGTGTCTGGGCTGAATGTGTTCGTCATTGTTTTAACAAACACAATAAATGAACAGACTTATACAATGGCCCAACAATTACCAACAACAACTCTGAATGCACATTGTAACACTTTGTAAACCAGTTTTAAAGAACATGGGGTCGTGTCTGCTTCCACGTTTTTAATAGTGTCACTTAAAACACTCTGATAATTCATGAATATTCCTATGCGGGGGCTGTGGGATGTGAAACGTGACATTACTGAAATATAATCGTGGGTAATGAGGCTGTATTGTGTTTCTGAGGTTTCTACTGTTCCCTGATTAATCGTTTCCAGTACAGCTGCTCAGTTATGGCCAGAACGATGGAAATAGATTGTTTCAGTTCACATTGGTGATCTATTAATTACTTACTTTCACATATTTTTTCTATTTTTAAACAGTAGTATGTTTTTTATCAACAACTTATCCCCTAAAGATTCCTCCAAACAGAGACGGGACGTTCCCAGAGCAGAGTTTAAATTTAGTTTTCACTGCTCTCACTGTCTCTGGTCTTTGCTCCAAACTAACGGGACATTTACGAGGTTACTTTATGGCTCCGGAGAAGAAGGTTTACTTAGCTGAGGGATCTTTTTGATTCAGAGTTGACTCGGAGAAAGGCATGTCTTTAATTTCCTCCAGTCAGTTTTCATGAAGATTTTCCATGACACTATAATCCAACTTCTGACTAAACTGAGTAATCATAAAGTAATCATAGAGTAATCATAAAGTAATCATAAAGTATTCATAAAGTAATCATAGAGTAATCATAAAGGTTGGTCTTAAAACTAGTGAAGACTTAAAAGAGGTGGAAAGCATGTACGCATATACCGAATTATAAACGTAATTTTTAACAAAGTATTCTATGTGTTCTAATGGGCCTAAATATAATAATAATAATAACAATAACAATAATAATAACAATAATAATAATAATAATAATAATACATATTTATTTATGCCATCCAACGTAAGGAGGTGCTTCAATAGTTTTTTTACTTAATTGTACATGTATAATTTCAATAAAAAAATAGTGTTTGTAGTTTTTGAGTTATTTTTACTTTTATTTTGTTCAAAACAGAGTGGCACACACAGCTATGGTAGCCCTGCAGGGACATGAACAAACCCAGTGGAAATAGACAAAACTAAATTTATTTAGTCTATTAAATCCCCAAACTTTCATGCAAGAATGTGTGTTCTAAAAGAAACATGAGTGTGCTTCATTTCCAGCAGTGCTCAGTTTGTCTGCATTTGTAGGAACTGAAACAAGCAAGTTTTATTTTTCACAAATAGACAAATGCAAAAACAGATATTTAGATGTGATTATACACTACTGACACTTTTATAATTCAGCTTTCAGATAAAAATATTACTGTTCTGCCATTTTCGATCCGTTAAATGAGCATCTATTTACTATTTTACCTTATTCCAGCTGATAATTATGAAATATAGTCCTTTGTCTGACATTATAGACCACTCCTGAATATACGCATGAGCCCAAATTCATCCTAATACTGTGAGATACGGGTTTTGTCAAAGGCCGAGGCTTCGCTTTATGCACTTTCACGGCAGCATTGATTGTGGGATTAGTGGTAAATAAAGATAAGGTGATTGATCCTCGAAGGGGACGGGTGATTGCCTCCAGAGCAGCGGCAGAAGAAACAACACGGACACAGTTCAGGGTTTGGATAAAGGGCAGTGCAGTAGAGGTCACGGGGGATTCAAGCACAAGTTTAACGTGTCTTTTATTAAAGGTGCTGTCTTTAGCTTTAGCTGTGTATTTATTTTATTTTTTTTGGTGAGCTCTGGTCATGGTCTAAACCTGTCAAATCTGCGTGACATGCAGTTACAGATAAAAAGTGGGACTGTTGTGTTGTGTGGTACTGACTTCTGGTGTTGATTATTCCTCTTCACATTCCTACCTTTTAGAGTGACCTATGGTAGCCCTGCAGGGACATGCTGCTGTCACTAAATCAACCCAGTGAAAATAGGTTAAACAACATTTATTTAGTTGCAAGAAATGACACATTTGTTCTTCAATTCTTTTGTGTATTCTCGGACAGACCCTTCTGTCCAACTGAGTAGCATCAGTTTGTTAAATGTTGTGTAAAAGTCCGTTGATGTGGCCCAAATGGGAGAGAAACTGTTCAGTCCAGTTCAATCCTCTGGACAGTGCAGTTTATAGGACTTCAAAAAGAGCACTTACTGTAAGTTTGTGAGTCTGAATTGTTTTGACAGTTCATTTTACAGCCTTCAAACTCTGTGATGTCTGACAGTTTCTGTAAACGGAGGTTTTATAGCTGCTGAGAGCTCATTGTTTTAAGACCTTACAGCTTTGAACAAAACCACAGACGATACAAGTGTCATTCAACCGTTCACGTTCTGAGGGATCTATTCAGAAGATAATAAAGAAAATAAGGTCTGTTGCTTTGAGATTGACCTTATACAGGATCATTGTTGAGAAGGACAAATGTCAGTGATTCAATAATCACAATAAAAGACAACTTCTAAACAGTTTTGTAAGTCTTTGTTGCTTTAATTGCATTTACTTGGTCAGTTCTCACATGTAAGGTTTGCTGTGTGTTTTTGATAAGTTTAAACTGAATAAAAATATATCAGAGATTATTTGATTATTTCGATTATTTAATTGTGATTGTTGTGATTGTATTGTTGTAAATATAGAAAATAGTGAAAGTCACAATAAGATCTCGAGGACACATCAGGATAAACATTTGTGCCTACGTCGGAGGGCACTGTAATAAACTAAAAAATAAAATAATAAATAATAATAATAAAATAAATAAAAAATAATAAATAAAATAATGAAATGTAAATGTTGTTTAACCAAACACACATCTTTATTAAATGATGTGTATCATGTGACGCGTGAGAACCAATCATGTAGTCAAAAACTGTAGATTCCCCGCAGACTTTTGTGGTTGCTTGTTTGTACGTTTGTAAAAGACAGCGCTGTGTAGCAGTCTGAGAGCAGGATATGTTTCTGTTAATGAAGACGGCACGGCGCTCGTGTTAGAATGCTAACTTTTAGTGATTTCTGGCAGAAATCCTCAAATAACGTATAATGTAAATAAATGTTGGTCAACATGATTCTAGCTTTTCACAAGAACCTTTTTATCTGAGAGCAAAGGCAAAAACTCTCTATGATGTTAAACAAAACAATATAAACTCTTATTTTACAGAGCGATCATGCAATTACAAAAGTATATGTGTCAAGTTGTAAATAAAACTATTTAATTCTGGCTTGGATTAAACTGTATGTTCCTATTAATATCAAAACCATTTAACATCTGCAGTGCATTAGAACAGAACCGCCTAAAGCAAGGCCCCAGACCTCTTTTCTGATTCCAGTATGGAATAAAAACAGACCTTTTCCCACTCGTCAGAATCCTTCCTTTGGAAGCGCCTCGAACATGGCCGAACTTTGGTGAAACGAGAGCTGACGAACATGTTTAGTGCGAATATGTTTAGTGTTAATGACTTTTGAAAGATCAACAATTAGCTCTTTTTATACACATTTATTTGAACAGCTAAAGTTATATTACTTTTGTAGATGACAAAATCTCACTATGTGAAAGAAAACTGGGTTGCACAATTAACAGTGCATTTTCAAAAATATATACACATCTGTATTTCAGCTAAGAATTCTCATTTATTTAATGTGTGGTGCATTGTGGGTAAGGAAAGACCACAAAAGGATAAAAATTTGCAAAAATATTAAACTTTACCTTTCAAAAGCTGCAGGGGCTACAAATGTGCTTTTGGGCTAAGAAACAGCACAACAGACGTGTAAACGTCATAATTAAATATTAAAAAGTTTCATTTTTTTAATCTAAAACCAATACATTTATTAATCAGCTTTCCTTTTTCTGTTTGTGCTTATTACCAACACAAGAGCGTCCAACCACTTCCACTTTTATTTTCCTTCCAAACACAGCGCTCTACTGAATTTAGTTTGCTTTGAAAATGCTGCTTTCTTTTTTACGAGCTGCCCATCGAGCATTGGAAGTCTTTTCATGTTTCTCTTCGTTCGGTAATGAGCTCTCGGTCGGAGCCAGGTGCCTGCTGGGCTCTGGAAACAGGACAGTCATGCTATGGACTTTAATGATGGAGGAGCAGTTGTATTGATTTACAACTAACAGAATACATTTCTGGTATTTCGTACCGTTTTATCCAATCAGAAAAAAGAACTTCTTAAATAGTCGAACAAAGGTGGAGCAGGTGAAGACTACAGATACAGAGCTACCTCTGACTCTACAGTAAACATTCACAAGGATGTTTGTTAGCTCAGTAGGTTAGGTTGTAGCCTCCTCTCGGTGGGAAATGCCTGTAATTGACATAAATGTACTTAAACACTCTGTTAAACCCGAGACAGACAAGGCTTCTGTGTCAAAGAGCTCAATGACACTTTTCTATTAAAAAAGACAGACATGAAACGGGACGATCCCAAATCAAACCAGGGTCTTCTCAGAAACAACTGACTGCCTCCTTTGACATCTGGACCAACTGCAAGTCTTTCTCTGGCTTCAAGAAGTGTATGGCCTAACGTCACCTTTTAAAGTATTTGATCAATAAATGTTATTACTACAAGTAATTATTATAAGTCATGACGTTACACAACCTCTCACAGTTTTTTACAGTGGGAGCCAGTTTTCTGTCTCTCATTACTGACCCTTTGTCCACTTTTTTTAAACCCTCTGCCAGGGACTGTTTGGACCATATGTATATTTTAACAGCTTATAATAAAACCAGGTGGATTTTAGTTCGAACGCTCTGCAGCTGCTTCATTCTTGGCCGTTTTAAGATGTATGCTATAGGCTCACGTTGCTGCAGAAAGCTACAGGGAGTGATAAAAGTGCAGAATGTAAAACCGAAGGCGAGGGCTGGTGAAAGGCCAAGAGGAGAAATGAGAAGCAGATCATGACTCGACACAATCCTGAGCTCTTTTTGGCGCACGATTAGCACATTCCTGTTGGTCCACGCGGCTCGTCGCAGCGATGAGTGGGTGACATTTGGGGAAACTCAGTTCTGTGTCAGGCTGGGTTATTGTTGAGAGCAACAAAACATTTTAAAGCGAGGACATGTGGCTTCAGATGATTTGAGAAACTGTAAACTCTCTGAAGATGGGGAAGGGCCAGGTGTCTTTACATGTGCTTTGAAATCCTGAGTATTTACCTTTGTATAAAAAAGTTTAGCGGATGCATCCATGAACCTTTCTTCTGCTTTTCTCTTCTCAAAGGTGTGTCTCCGCCGAGCCTCACGTCCATCACCACCAGCTGTGCCTCGGGACTGGGCTGTCCAGGTAGAAACCTCTTTTTTAACCATTTCCAAACCTCCTTTTGTGTAGGGCGTTCTTTCAAAATCCAGATGGGTTAGACTTTGTCAATATTCCCAGTTTAACTTACACGTAGTGCTCTCTCCCGCCTTCATGCTTCCCTGAGTCTCTTTTATTGTGGGATTTGATTTGACCTTCATCGATGTGTGGATTCTTTTTCTCCTGCCGCTGGAGAAACACCCTCTGTTTCATTGTTAATCTTCACTCATGCTGCTCCTGAGTTAAATGACGTGCATATCATTTCTGATTCAGTCACTGAGTAATAAAGTAAAAAACAGAATGTCAGAGCTTTGGATGGATTAGACTTCAGTGTTTTCAGTAAAAGAAAGTGTATATGGCATAGAAAGATTTTAATGACAGACAAAGACTCAGGCTCTTGAACATGGCTCACAGTGTTCCTTTTTCAACCATCTCTTTTTCACATCAAGTATAACGCGAAAAGAATAAAGCAACGTTAACCATCGATGAGTTCAGTGGCATTCATCAGTGCATCAGAGTTTATATCTTTCTTTTCTCTTCAGATTAACCCTGTGCCTTTTTGAAATCATAAAATTGAAAAACCTTCTACTGTAATTGATTTACAATTTTTTCCTAAACCAGAATATGAAGTTTTTACTGGAACTGCCCTAGGGCTCTGTTTAGATACAAATGGGACCTCAAGGCCAACTGGCTCAGGATAGACACTATAAACATTATATAAACTTTGTGACATGTTGATTTGAAAAGCATGTCATGGTGGGGTGTTCCCGGTCTGCAGTGGTCCAAGAAAGGAAAAGTGTTGAACCGGCAACAGGGTCATGGGGCAGGGGTCACTTACACTGGCCATGTGGTCCCATTTAACAGACCAGCTCCTGTAGCTCACACTGCTGAAGACGTTAATGCTGGTTCTGATGCCCGTACTGAGCCCTGTGCACCGCCAAAAGCCCCAACAATGGCATCAAAACTGGACCAGAGCCATGGAAGAGAGTGGCCTGGTCTGAATTTGAGGTGTTGGAGTGTTTTTGGGAGGGGCTGGACGGAGGCCCCACCTGTGACCCACAGGATTTAAAGGATTAGGGTTAGGGTTAGGGTCTTTGATCCAGATCCCACAGCACACCTCCAGGGTCTAGTCTAGTCTAGTCCATGATGAGGGACCAACACAATGTTAGGCAGGTGGCCATAATGTTATGCCTATTTTTACCTTCCTTTACCAAAATTTACACACAGCTGAGGGAAGTCAGATGAAGCCAGCGTCTAGTGGTCATCAGTGGTATTACACACTGTTTTGGCTTCCAGCTGTGGTTTGCCTCGGATCGTCCTGGGGTTTGGGAGACACCACTCTTAACGTCAGTTCTCACACAGTCCCGAGCTGAGGGGACTTTATTTTGAAAGGTCACTTGTTGTTGAATTATGCTCCTGAGACAGAGGCTGTGCAGAGGAATTAAACCTTGGCCTGAGCTCCAGATTAGAAATGAGCCCAGCAGCAGAGTCAGGTCAATAGGACATGAGAGACTGGACGTCCCGGCCCAGAAGTGGACTGGCCTTCAGAGTTAAAAGTCCAGTCCGTAAGGAATATGTGGATGTGTCTGAAACTGTAAGGTCAATGCTTCTGAATGTATCTTTCTCTTTACTTAAGTTTTTACGTATGGATTTTAAAACACAATCAGAATTGGCATTGACAGGGAGTTTCCTGGGTTATACTCTGCTATTACAGTCTTTTCCCGAACTTCACCTAAAGCCATTACAAAGGCTTTTGAAAGGAGAAGTTCACACTCTTTGATTTTCTGGTTTTCTCTAACGCTGCTGTGATTGGCTCTGACAGATCACATGGTCTTGCAGGTATGGTATGTCATTAAAAGGTAACTATAGTTTAAACTAAAATATGGGTGGGTTGTTGGGTTATTACTACACCCATGATTTGAAGATGGTAATTTTACAGTCATAGTATTTATTTTCTTGGCCACTCATCCCCCTCTGCTTGTCTGTCCTCTCTCGTCCCTCTCTATGTTACACAGCCTCTTCCTCCCCCACCAACCCATCCACTGACTCCACTAACACCACCCCCGACGGTAAGACGCCCGTCCTCTGCCCAAACATTACCCTGTTTACTCATTCTCTTTACTGCTCTCTATCTTTATGGCTCCAATTCATTTCTGCCAATATGTTCCGCTTTTTACTCTTGTGTAAAAATGTCTTTGTATTAACTTTTTCTTTTGATTTATTATAAACATTGTAAATTTTTGTGCATATGTTATTCAGACTGAAGGCAAAGCAAGCTAATTTCTGAGCGTCTATATTGATTACCCTGTCCACACTGTTATTTGTAAAATCATTAAGCCACATAGTATATCAACATAAATTTCGGGAGTAATGACCTAACGATCAGTAACTCCACGTAGTCTTTAAGCTTTCAAACATGGAAGCATTGCCATAAAAAATCTGCACAAATGTCCACTATTCCACATTTTTTATGTTATTTTTAACTTGATAAAAGAAGACAATTTAAGGTTTATGTAAATGTCCTGAAAACCTCAAGCCATTACAGCAACTCTACATTTTAGAGAAGAAACCTTAAATCCCTGACGATTGGACGGTTTTCTGTAGAGACATTGGTTGCTCTTGTAAGTTGCGTCTATGACATCATCATTTATAGAAATTATGCTGGCTTCAGAGTTTACACAAGCCACAATAAAGCGGTCCCCAGGCATTGAGTAAACCACGCTCTCTGACGAGGAAAGATCAATGTGTTCCAAGCAAACAATTAATGTAGCCCCCATCCATTATTTAATTCTCACAGAACTCGATAATAATAATAAGTATATTCAAACACAGGAGCATGTTTCCCTGCCTCATGTTGTCATCTCTCTGGTGCCAGCCTCTGGCTTCTGGGTTTCTTTTCCACATTATGAGGTCCCTTGTGTAAACAGACGGGCATTACAACCCGCCGTACTGGCCCAAAAGCAACACAATGTAATATTTTTCCCAGTTATATTTCCCATTTTTAAACCAAGTTAATGTGGACCCAGTCAAATGTAGGCTCAGGTCCAACTGCAGTTTTTTTGTGGGCAGTTTTCAGCAGAAATATAAATTAAAAGTGCAACTTAGAAGAAGTTTATGACGTGTTTTGTTGTGATTATGTTTTGGATGAAATATTAAAGATTCACAAGGAAAGAAGTTTAGAAACATTCTTACTAAGTACATTAGTAATTAGTAATTATTAATTATTTGCGGATCTGGATTGAAATGTTGTAATATTCCATGTTTGCTTGTTGCTGTGCAGCTTTATCATCTCCCGTCCCTCCATCCTCCACCCCCACCACTGCCTCACCCCCCTCACCCCCTTCACCAGCTTCACCCGCTAACACGCCTCTAACTGTAACCATCAGCACCAGCCCGGCCTCTTCATCCTCCTCTTCCTCGGGTGGTAAGGCTGCCTCTGCTCTGCTGCTCCTCTGTTTTCTGGCACTTGGTTTTAATATTTTTCTTTTTTCAAAGAAATGTCCATATTATCTTATGAAGTACTGGGGCTGCTTCCTTAAAAAAACATACTTTTTGCACATTTTTGCACCAAATGTAAAAAACAGCGGAGGTGCCTCTGTTTAAGAGTTTTTTTTGTGCTAACCAGCTTTGCTAACCACTAGCACAGCCAACACCACTTTCCCTGCTGTTACCACCAATGCATCAACCAATGCTACTGTCAATGCAACCACCAATGCCCCAGTGACTGCTCCAGGCAGTGCTGCTGCTTCACCTGCTAACACTACTTCAGTCAACAGCTCTGGAAATGGTAAGACCAAGAGACTTCTGTCAGCAGCAAGCTTTATGACTTTAATGACACAACCACACGATGCGATTGTGCTCAAGCCCAGGTTTGCATTTGGCAAAGTGAGCGCAGGACAGTTTTTTTGTGTTTTCAAACACAGGTTGGTCCAGTACGGTATGAGTCAGAACAGAACAGTTTAGTTTTACCTGAAAAGGTTTTTGTCCAGAAAAGGTTGTCTGCTAAGGTAAACATGTGTAACTAAAATAATCTTATATGGATTAGCCCTGTTTTCAAATGTGTTTCGTGCACTCTTCAAGAACTGCAGAAAAAAAATCCTCATTTGGCCTATGAAGTACTTCCCCCAAAACTCAAGTCCTCTCAGCCATGTAACCTTTTGGATTCTATAACAAACCACAAACTCATTATGTTTTATATTGAGATCTTTTCTATTAAACCCACTGCATTGTTCCTTTACAAGAACATGTACTGTTCTGTACTTATCTGACAATATCTCCACTATGTAGCATTAAACACATGTCCTCATTTGACTTGATGTGATTGTCCTTTGGCTTCTCATTATTCCGTCCCTGCAGCTTGTATTCAGAGGCCACAGACCTTGTATGGAGTCGAATGCATGAATTTTAATATACAACCTTGAGAATACTACATTTTCTAACCTTAAATAAACAAAGTGTCAAGCTTAATAACAGAAGTAATAACAGACATGTTATTACAGATCAGTCTGAGTGACGGCATTAATGTGTCAAAATGGATGTCTTTGTTAATCTTAAAGTCACTGTGGATCATTATTACCACAGAGCCACAATCACACATCATCATTTACCCAAGTCTTTATGATGGCTTTAAGTCAAGACCACATCGACCAAGACCAAGTCATGTCCGAGACCAGAGCGTATCAAGACCAAGACCAGAACCAGTGCACAATACATTATAGGTACAAAGGAAAAGTTAGTCCAGTCTTAGACCAGGTCCAGTCTTAGACCAGGTCCAGACTCACGGAGGTCAGTGTTTGAAGGAGACAGAGTTAGTCCAGACTTAGACCAGGTCCAGACTCATGGAGGTCAGTGTTTGTGAAGGAGACAGAGTTAGTCCAGACTTAGACCAGGTCCAGACTCACAGAGGTCAGTGTTTGAAGGAGACAGAGTTAGTCCAGACTTAGACCAGGTCCAGACTCACGGAGGTCAGTGTTTGAAGGAGACAGAGTTAGTCCAGACTTAGACCAGGTCCAGACTCACGGAGGTCAGTGTTTGAAGGAGACAGAGTTAGTCCAGTCTTAGACCAGGTCCAGACTCACGGAGGTCAGTGTTTGAAGGAGACAGAGTTAGTCCAGTCTTAGACCAGGTCCAGACTCACGGAGGTCAGTGTTTGTGAAGGAGACAGAGTTAGTCCAGACTTAGACCAGGTCCAGACTCACGGAGGTCAGTGTTTGGTGAAGGAGACAGAGTTAGTCCAGTCTTAGACCAGGTCCAGACTCATGGAGGTCAGTGTTTGAAGGAGACAGAGTTAGTCCAGTCTTAGACCAGGTCCAGACTCACGGAGGTCAGTGTTTGAAGGAGACAGAGTTAGTCCAGTCTTAGACCAGGTCCAGACTCACGGAGGTCAGTGTTTGAAGGAGACAGAGTTAGTCCAGTCTTAGACCAGGTCCAGACTCATGGAGGTCAGTGTTTGAAGGAGACAGAGTTAGTCCAGTCTTAGACCAGGTCCAGACTCATGGAGGTCAGTGTTTGAAGGAGACAGAGTTAGTCCAGTCTTAGACCAGGTCCAGACTCATGGAGGTCAGTGTTTGAAGGAGACAGAGTTAGTCCAGACTTAGACCAGGTCCAGACTCACGGAGGTCAGTGTTTGAAGGAGACAGAGTTAGTCCAGTCTTAGACCAGGTCCAGACTCATGGAGGTCAGTGTTCGGTGAAGAAGTGAGAAATAGAATAATTGTTAATTGAATATAAAATTATTGATGTTTTTTTTTTATTTCCAAGAACAGACAAATATGCCATTTGGGTCTTAACATCTGAGACTGAGACAAAACCAAGTAAAAATGAGTTCAAGACTTTAAAAATTTGAGACAAAACGTTCTTAATAGCGGTCTCAAGACCAAGACCGGCACTGTTATAGTTAATGAACAATGGTTCGTTAGAGCTTGTTGTGATTTTTTTAATTGTAACAGTCAAAGGGACAAAATGACCTAAAGACCATTTGGCAGATTGTTGTTTTTATCTTTTTGTGTTGTTTACCTTCTTTTAGCCCAACAGTCAACAAGCAGCTCCTCGGCTTCAGCTGTTGCCACTAACCACGCAGCTACTAACCCAGCCACGCATGGTAAGCACGTTCTGCAGCGTCGTGTAACACTGCAGGCAATTACACCGGGCTAGAGTTAATGCGAACAGGCCGCTACAGAAAGAATGAGGCTGGTCATTATAAATCACACACAACTGTAATACTTATTGTTTAAATTATGGAATATAGTCAAATAATTTAATGTTTTTAGATAGATTTATAAAGTGCTCTTCCATTGTAAGTGTATTACCTACAGCGGCACTTTCATATCAACTAATGCATAGTAATGAAAGTCTGAATAAACTTAACTATTAAACTACTAAATATTACCATAACTCATCCATGGATTAATAATGGCAGGCTACAATCTTGCATCTGGGTCGTTAAGCGTTCTTTAAGTCCTTTTAAGCCTAGTCTGCTGTGATTGGTTTAGTGTCCCACTTTAGTGTAATTTATTATTTTTATTTATAACAGATTATAGTGAGACCTTGTCTTTTCATATTGTGTTATTTATCCACTTTATTATGTAACAAAACACTAACTAAGAAAAGTTATAACCCCTAAAATCTACTAAAGTTAATATCTCATAAACCGTACATTTTTCAGCTCATTTACTTAAGCCAGTGTGAGTTATCCTTAAATTAAATCCTGCATGTTGCTATACAGCTTCAAACCCAATCATCCAATCTCTTTCAGCTTGTCTTTGCCTGTTTTCCTCCTGCTATCCACTACTAACCCACCGACCCTGTCACTACTGCTCCCTCTTGGGGTAAGGGTCTGTTTAGTCTGGAAGCAGGTTTGGTCTGTTCAGAGAATATTGTCCGTCCTTTCGTTCACTGGTCAGCTCCGTTTCTGAAGTGTATTTAATTGTCAGTTTCTCCGCTCCTCGCTCGTCTTCTGTTACTCTTTGTTAAAAGAGATGTTCAGGAGGTGGGTGTTTCTTGGCTGTAGTTTTTCATTGAGGCTCAGTAGAATCAACGCTCGACTGTGTGTAATTGTCTCGAATGAAGTGAGACTGGAGTTAGCCTGGCTCTGAGCCCAGACTGGTCTTTATGGAACAGGCTAAGCTTCAACTCCTATGTTTACACTAATGTAAGTTTAAATTAAGGCTGTAAGCCACGCGTTTTTGAGCAGGTTTTATGGAACACTTTTCAGAAATGCATTTGGCAAAACGAGTGCAGGACAGTTTTTTTCGTACACTACAGTGTGAGTCAATACAGAAGAGTTTAGTTACTCCTAAAAAAGTTCTTTTCCAGAAAAGGTTGTCTGCTAAGATCGACAGTGTGTAACTAAAGTTGTCTTCCTTTATGGATTTGCCGTTTTCAAATGATCTTACTGTATAGTCCAAGAACTGCGTAAAAAATCACTATGTGGCCTAGAAAGTATTTCCCCAAAAACCCAAGTGCACTCCAGTGCCAGCCATGTTATCTCTTGGATCCTATTCCAATAAAAAAAAAAAACACAAAGTCATATGTTTTATAATTGAGACAGCTTTTCCATTTAGGTCACTGCATTGTTCCTTCACAAGAACATGCAGTGAATTGTAATTACCTGACCCATTCTTCCCAATATCTCCACTGTCTAGCATTAAAACACCTGGCACAGACTCAGCAATGACATTATGTCCTCATTTGGCTTGATTTAATTGTCCTTCATTCTGTAAAAAATCACTAGAACTAACTCAAAAACTTAAAACTTCAACTCATTCACTTAAGCCAGTGTGAGTTATCATTCAATTAAATCCTGCATGTTGCTGTTTTTTCCATCTTTTCACCCTCTGTTTTCCAGGAACAACTCCTCCGCTGCTATCCACTACTAACCCACCCGACCCTGTTACTACTGCTCCCTCTTGGGGTAAGGGTCTGTATAGTCTGGAAGAAGGTTTTGGTCTGGTTATATTTTTTGGCTGTGTTAAGCATCTTTCTTCTTTCTTATTGCTAGCTTTGACTTTTCTCACAACGTCTTGAAGATTTACGTCTTTTTCTGGAACTTAATCATTACTTGGTAGAAATAATTGATTTCCTCTGGTGTTTTTTAAGTAATGCTGTTTTTGTTGGTATTGAATTTTAATCATGATAAATCATGGGTGTTTCTTCTTTGTGATTGAGAAACACTCCATGTATAACCACTTTCATCTTATCTCTGCAACTGGCCACACACTTTCCACTTTAATTAGACATTTTTTTATGTTAAGATAGAGTTAGGATTCAAATTCTGTTTTTAATTAATTGATTAATCAACTGTGGTCTTGGCTGGCCTTAATGTAAAATGTTCAAAAGGAAAAATAGACCTAGACAAGTCTTTACTACTTTACCATACATCTTTAATTTATATTGTACGAAAGTTTACTGAGTTTAAAAAAAAGTTCTGTGCATTGTTTATCTATTATTGTAAGTAATTTAGTAACTTGCTTTTCCAACATAATGGCTTCTGCTCCATTTGGACGACAGTAAAGAAGACTCCAATACGCCCCCAAAACAAAGCCCCCCAAACATCAGCTACAGAAAACAATCCGAGTCGATCCAAGCTGCCAACTTCTACCCGTCATGTTGTGAAGAGGAGTCTGAGGCATGTTTTTGGATTATCTGATGTGACCCTACGAGATCCCATAAGCTTTCTTAGACTTCATAAAAGGTCTTCACATAGTCTTTTACCCCCAACTGCCCCACCTCCTCCTCGACCGCCGGCCCCTTTTCCCAGGCCTCCGAGACATCGCAGCACTAAGACCTCACTTGGCTACATCTCCACGCCTTTAATATCGCAGAGAAGAAAACGACCGACCGGAGGAAGGCGTCCCACATTCAGAGCATCACCGAGACCGCTAACGATTCACGCAACAAAACCTCCGACTGATTTCACCTCTACAGCTGTCAAACATACAACAAGCTTCACAACTGTGTGGAGAAGACGTACTACCACAGCCGCCAACACTCATATGTATATTTTAACACAAACTGCACCAAACAATGGATATCCTCCTACAACCGCTCCCAAGGATACAGCTGTGCAAACGAATAAGGGTGCTGCCAAACCAACTCAAAGTAAGGACCCCACTACTATGTCTCAAAATGTCACCACTACCACTCAAAATCCCAATGCAACCACTCGAATTCTGAATATGGCAAGACAATATGGTAATAATAATATGCAAACAACAAGTCAACAGCCTGGTCTGGTTAGCTTGAGATCTACTGAAATCCCAAATACTACTATGATCCCTCAAAACAGCCAAAGGGAAAGGACTAAAATGGTTGAAAACACCAAGGTTACCCCAACAACCGTTCAAAAGGAGCCCTATTTTATTAAAGAAAATGCAAGTAAGGAAACTTCTATAATCACTTCTTCTACAACTGCCAAAATTACAAAAAGTTCTCTTAATGATATTTCTGTAACAACCCCAAAAGCCTTCTCAATGATTACTCAAAATCGCAATCATGATATCCCTCAGAATCTTAATGAGAATACAACTATAGCTACTCAAAATGCAAATAAGGCTAGCCCTGCAAGCACCAAGCCCTCTAACCTGGCTCCAAAGGTGTATAAAGACGAGACAGCAGGCATTTTTGCATCATCGTCGTTATTGTCATTGTCGTCATCTCTTAGCAGCAGAAAGAACAAGCCACGTTGGTCCCCCATTAGCGTAATTGACCAAGATAACCAATCAGTGGCCAACAGTAACTGGACTGATCCCACAGAGTCACCTATTGTTGAATACTCTTCAGGAAGTGAGCCGTTTATGTACGATTTGGGGGAGTTTGATGATGTCGGTGATGTTTTTAGCTTGTATGATTTTGACTATACCTTGGAAAAACCAGCTACCATTGACTCTCCATTCTTTACTCCACAAGAAACAGGGAAAGAACAAGTGAATGGAAGTCATATACAACCTCAAGACATAGAAGCAATGGTAAAAATGAACCACACAAGAGATCAGTTACTGCAAGATCAAGTCTATCTGATTATACCTACCCCAACTTTGACTGCAACTGCAAGACTAGGCACAAACAAGGTTAGCTTTAATGGACAAGTATTACAAGAAACTACCACTCATCACGAAGTATCTCCCTTTTTACACCCTCTCATACCACATTCAAGCCCTCATATTGCAGCCATAAGCCCTTCTCTTGGAATGGAAGCTTTCATAAAACATTTCTTGGAAGACACATCCGATACATTGCTTTCTTTAGACCCACCAGACAGTACAGGAATAACAAGTCCCAATGTAAAAGCCCATATAGACACACAAGCAGCTACTCAAAAGCCTGAGGTACAACATCCATCCATGCACCTACTGTTGGGGTTATCAGCATCCTACAAACCTCTTGAGTCTTCCCTGAATAAGCTTCAACTCTCTTCAGCGATCCCCCTTGGCTCACCTTTTCATGCTATTCCTTTTACAACACCAATGCTTTCCGTGCCCCCGTTGCTTTCAGTTTCTCCTATTTCTTCGCCTCTTCCTCAGACACTCTCACCTTCTCCTCTCCATTGGTACACCGTTGTTTCTCAGCTTCCCCACTCAGATATTGATTTTGCTCAGATTCCCACATCCGATAGAGACAGCAAGGGCTTTCCGATGCCTTTGTTGACGACCGTTTCTTTGTCGTCAAACATGCAAAACAACACTTCCTCTCTGTCACACTCTCAAATGTCACTAGTCGAAGGCACTCTCCCTCCTGTGCAGCCTTTAATGCACATTCAAGAAACCGCTAATGTTTTTACACAGCCTCCCAAGAGCCAATTGATTTTCTCTCAGTATAATCGCCATCCAGATTTAATAGCTGAATTAGGTGATGTTTTATTAGACCAAATCATGCCATCACTCCCAGTTGAAAGGCTATTTTTATCTGATACTTCAACACAAGCCACAGAAATCCAACAGACATTTCTTGATTCTGGGTTATCAAATATTTTATGGCCTTCTTCCAATGTACCCACTGTGTCAGTCAGTGATTTCTTGCATAAGCCCAATGAGAGACATTCAAGCAGTACATATCCCTCTTTAGATGAAATAGTGCATCATTCTGGCCATAAGCTTGCCTCAACAGTGCTGCCAAGAAGTGGAAACTTGGACTCGAGTGAGCACTTGAATATTGACAGAAAAGTGCCTTTGAACTTTGCTTCTCTGTCTCCTTTTGCAGCTACGTCTTCATCCAACAGCCTGTCATCAACTGTAAGTCCCTTTTTCCAGCATCTTGACAGCTTGTCACTCACTCCTTCTGCTGCCACGGCTGTGCAAGTCCATAGACTGCCAGAGCAGATGGAAAATAGGGAAATGACAGCTCAAAATCCCTCTCTATCTAATCCTGTATCTGGGAATGTACCTCCTGTGGTCGATACATCTTCATTTGAGTCGCAGAACAGACACAACTTGACTTTTGACATAGATCTGTGGAGAGTGTGGCCTAGTGTCACTCTTTTAACCCCAACCCCCAGAGGTCACGCATTGAGTCACACTACTTTGTTGAATCCATCCATTGCGCCACAGACCCAGAGGATGCCATTTGACAGCAGCCCGCAGCTTGACTCTGCCGCCCCCCAGCATGCTCCAGGGCTCGATTATACACACATCTCGAAGCATGCATATATTCTCACACCAACTCGAGAGAAAACAAGTGAGAATTTATATGCAAGTGGGAAACTGGACACAATTCAGGAAAGGCCAAATGCACAAATACCTTTTGCCAGCAATGTTCTCTCAACAGAAAATGTATTCAGTCTTTCCCCAACTTTGAAACATTCAGATTCTTTTCCATTCCTTTCTGCAAATCATCATACTCACTCTCCTATTTCTGATCCTCCCCTTGCACCAACTCTCACCCCTCATACTCATCCATTCCTAGCCTTACAATCCCTTACAGATGATCTTGTCCCTTTG
Organism: Neodontobutis hainanensis; assembly: GCA_024349245.1. Classification (NCBI taxonomy): domain Eukaryota; kingdom Metazoa; phylum Chordata; class Actinopteri; order Gobiiformes; family Odontobutidae; genus Neodontobutis; species Neodontobutis hainanensis. Next base: position 828,750 of record JALDNG010000036.1, read on the forward strand.
TCTCCCACCCATACTTCTAATGAATTCCTCCAACCCACTTTAGAAATTCAGTCCTTCCCAGATATGTCTATACACGCTGATACTAAGCAACCGAACGAGCAAGACTCAGCAATGAGCTTGTTTTCTGTCGAGCAAGCTTTCAGAGTTCTTGGTGACAAATTGAAAACAGCCGAGTCACTCTCCAGCTATTCTCCATCGCCTCTTGAATCTGGTCAAGTGTTAGATGAGAATAGAGATTTACCACAGAGTGTAAACAACTCTGATACTATTCATTTATCATGGCCTGCTCCAATCTCATCAACCGACTTAACAATCAATTTCACCTCAAAGAGGAAACAAAGCTCTGCGGTATTCGACCTTGCAGATGTTGTACCCAAAATTCACTCTGCAACGCATTTGGACGAGGAAAGCTCTGAAGAGATGCTAGCTTCTTTTTTTGAAGAGCGTGCTGATCACACTGCCACAGAAGGACAAATGGACAAAACTTTGACTCATGAAAACACACAAACTTCTGCTCCGTGGCCTACTTTTGCAGCCAGTCATCACGCTAGCTCTGCAGTGGTGACAAAACCGAGTGGTAGTCCGGTTTATCATAACCCCCCGCTTGCATCTGGCCTAAATACACCCCCTTTTAGTCCATCCTCTATACCCCATGCTGACTTGTATATCAGTGGCCCACATCAAGGCCACATGCCTGGGACTGAGGACCTCCCTTCTACTGGGAATAACAGCCATACAGCCGAACATACCTCGAAGTCAAATGTGACCACTTTTCTGACTCTTAAATACAACACGACCAATATTAAAAATGGGTCTTCTTTGTTCAAAATCATTGTGATGTCGACAGGAAACAAAACAAATGTAGATACAGCTGCAAATGGTGGCATTTTGGGAAATATTTCCAAGTCAAGACTTGACAATAGTGGGAGCGCTGAAGCTTCAAGCAGCTCCGAAGAAAAAGCTGCTTCACTCTCACATCGTTTTACAACCGCCAAACGCCCAGCTTCATCGCAGACTGTGACGTTTCAACCAATCGGCGATGGCGGACTCAAAATGGCTACTTCGAATCCTCCTAAACCTACCATCGTTGAGTCAATAAGGGCATGCCAATGTAAACAGCGCTTTCATTTTACCTGTCTGTGTGGACTGTCACCTGGGAACCGTATGTGATGACGTAACACAAATGTAGATGTAGCATGTAGCAGAAATCATACTCTAGAGTGTATTAAGTCCTAAAGTCTTGAGTCAAATGTTTCAAACTGTGTAGGAATGGTGTTTATTAATTGGCATCCTTTTCTGGAGAAAACTAATATTGAATCAGCTTTTACTTTGCTTCAAATATTGGAATCAGTGCTTCCCACTAAATATTAACTATTTAAGCTTGTAGCTGGTTTTAGATCATAGTCTCGTACAGACAACAATCCAACATTTCGATTTAGACTCAGGTTCCAAGTATATACAGCGATTTCCCTCTTTGTCTGACCTTGGCATCATCTTCAGCAGCAAAAATAAATACTCCAGACCCCTTTACATAACGAAATTACACTATGAAAGTTAATTAGGTTTTTCATTTGATTTTTTTTATGTGGACGGACAACTTCTGATGCAAAATAATGAAAATGATAAATGTTTTTAATATGACAAACAATAACATGTTCATGAGACGATGTTATGTTGAACATATGCTACATCAGGAGTGCAGCTAAAAGGTTCTTGTTTGAGAGAATATCTGTGTAAATGGAGCCTGGGCAACACATTTATTAACAGTATATATTTTAACTGTAATTCTTTTATATAAGCAACTATAGATATCTATGAAGCACTAACACGTTTGTGACGAGAACATTACAAAGACCACTTAATGACACGTAAAAGACAAATGTGGATATTTTATTAATCTGTTGCGATGGTCGATGAAGCGAACCAAGACTTTTAGACTTAATACAAATGATTTGGAAGGTGGACGGGTTTGTAGAAGCTCACCCAATGATTAGTCTAGAATCTTAAACGTTTTGGATCTGATTACTCATGGGTTTGGGTTTCTTTAACTTGCTGAATAGTTTTCAGAATGTAGTATTTCTATCTGCTTCATGTAGTTTTCTTCTAATATGAGTTTGTATTCTGTTCTACCCTCACGGATCCTACTTCTTTTCTAAAAAAGGATTAAACTATGACACTTTTAATATTGACTTTCTTATATTGTTTCTTCACAAACTAGTTGTTTAGTCATCCATCTTTTTGGTAGAAATGCTTTTGTTTGATGCAGCTCCCTCTTTGAAATTTCAGCTTTCTACCAGATTGGATGGAGTAGTTATTCTCTGAATGAACTGCAGCTCGTACTAATGATGTTAGAGCCTGTAGTGACATCTAGTGGCCACTGTGACACATAGCAGGAGAATTGAACCTCCTCTCACTGACACCACACACGTTTAGTCTCAGCCAATCAGAAACAGGCTTTTAAATCAGCACAGACATACTACATTACATTAAAGGTAAACATATTGAGTTAAAGCATTTTATATTAACAACAGGTAAGAAATGAAAAAAAATATATATTTTTATTTTTACTTTGAGAATTTTTTCTAATTTCTGGTTCATCTGACTGCTATTGAATTAATCATTTACATAAGCATTTTTATTTATTTATATTTATAATTATGACTTTAACAGGTAGTTATGGATTAAATATGAAAATAGAAAACATTTAATGATTTAAATGAGCCTTCAGCCGTGCAAAGATATTTGTCCCAAAAACATTCAAACAAAAAACAAATGATATGTGTTGATGTTATGGTCAGTAATTATGTCCATTAGCTCAGCTCCTGCTGTGTGGCTCAGGCACTGAGCAGCTCCATTGTTTCAAAGCAAAACTGACGCAGCTTTTACGTTTCTGTCCTCATTCAGAGAGTATGTTCTACCGCACAGCCTTCGTGGTGGAGGACGAGACTCTGACCATGTCCCACGCTGACATCGAAGAGGCTGTGGTAATCTGGGTAAGACATAACATAACAATCTGGGTAAGACATAACATAACATACTTTTCTTCTGTTCACAGTTAAACCAAACGTTTAAAAACTGGACCCAGTCGGTCTATGTGGACTTCCTCAGGTTTGTTCATTAGTGCATTTGTACAAACTATAAACATAATTTATAAATTTATTACAAAGTCGAGTTAAAGCTAAATCTAATCACAGTTTTAACCCTTGTCAGACCAATGTGTGTATGTATACGTACAATTTAACTGTAAGGAAGATGCTTCATTTTGGACTTTCCACAGTTTTAGATCTAGTTAGTCTAGTTAGTTTGATTTAAAGTCCTCTCAAAAAGAGACTTGAGTAAAAATAACCTGTAATCATTTAATAACTTTATTGCTCACATTGTAATCAAGTGAAACCCTGTCAGAAGCATCAATACTTTACTAATTCCATTGATGTGATTAAACTGCTCCAGTGATCAATAATCCATTAATCTAATTAATAAAGTAATGTACATTTTTCAAGTTAATGTAATAAGTTATTGCATAGGACATTTCTCCTTTACCAGCATTAAAACCTCTGATGGAAGCTGCCAAAAGTGAATTTCCTCACTGGGAAATTAAAGTGATTATTAAAAAAGACTGTTTAAAACCATAAAGCTGCATGTTTCTTATTTTGATTGTCTTTTTCTTTCAGTGTTCAGTCAGGTATAAACAACAACGGTGTCATGAGGTAAACGGAGAGCATCTGTTTAACAAATGATTTCTCCTTTCTTAATATCCTGACTACCTGTAACTGTTTTCTGTCTGTGTCCTCTGTAGTTATCATTGTCAGGCGCTGCTGGTCCACTACTTCACCACCAACGAGAGTCTGGGCGAAGCGGCTGAAGCTCGGATGTTGAGCAGCCAGTCTTTATTGGGAACAGGACTTAGTATTCAGACGGGCTCAATCAGTGTCACGTTAATCGGTAACAAGCTGTTTATGACTTTTAGTAGCGTTTTAGGTCTTTAATCTTCTTGTTATCATCTGTTTTTCTGGTCTGTCCACAGCGAACTGTCCCGAGGAGGTGTCCATCCACTACCGTTGGCCCGAGAGCCGTCCCACCGTGAGCCACACTCTGCCCTGTTTCCCCAACAAAGACAGCAGCGCCTCCCGAACCTGGTAACATCAGCACGCCCTCGTTTCAATATTGAATTATGAAAGTGAAGTAACACAAATATACACTGCTGGGAGTTTGTCTCTGATTTCAAAATGTTACAGAAGATGATATTTGCAGATGAAGACTTGCTTTTTGGTCTCACACTGGGACCACTCACTGTATTTATATTCATGCTTTGTTTCTGTTTCTGTGTGTTGTCCGGCCTTCGTCCAGTTTGATCAGCCCACAGAACTTCTCGTCTCAGTGGTCGTCTCCAGATCTGAGTAACTGCACAGCCATCGACACCATCCATGTGTCGGCAGGTACCAACATCCATCAGCCAATCAGACCACTCATTCAGACATATCCTGTCATACATTTTAGAATAAATAATCAAAGGTCCAATCTTTGTTGGAAATATGGTGGATATTGAGGTCCTATAGTCACATAAAATGTAATTTGTCAGGACGTATCCTCACATGATGGGCAACATAACCAAATAACATTATTGGGTTTGATGTAATTCTGTTTTCAAATTTTTAACAAATTATCTGCAAAAAGACCCCAAAATGTCCCGTCACGCTGACACGGATCAGAATTATTGCATCAATTCATCAGCTTCGGTTTAAGCCCAAGATGAACTCTGAATCTTAAACACATTTTTTTTGTGCAGAAAACGCTGCTCAAGTGGCCGACCAGCTTGTCGTCATCAGCAACAAGGAACTTTCCAAGGAAGAGGTGACATATGCAGCTTTATTTATCAGCCTACTTTACACTGCTGCTTTTATCAGAGTTTTTTATATATACGCAAAGAAAGGCCTGACATCACATGGATCATAACAAATAGTGGATATTGGTTCCACAAATGATTAAGAATATGTTGGTATCTCAGTCTAAAATGGGGATATTCTCTGAACAACTAGAGAAATAACTCTTTGTATTTGTAATCCGTCTCTGTCAGGTTTCCCAAGTGGTGATAAAAGTGAAGGAGCTGGTGAATGTGGCCAAGATCAACACAACTTTAGCTTCTGCTGTGATCACTATCATCTCCAACGTCATGAAAAGCTCTGAAACCACACTGGCCGCTTCATCAAGGAAGTACGCTGGTCAAAAATCTTAGAGCCGTTATAATAAATACTGTTTTTCAGTTCGGTCTATGTTTTTAGTTCTCATGTTTTCATTTCCTCAGAGCGCTAAAGGCAGTGGACAAGTTGGTCCAGAAGATCGAGTTCGAAGGTGACACCGTCAGCATCACGTCTCGACACTTGACTTTGGGAATCTCTGCTCTCAACACCACCGGGTTTAACGGGACCAGCTTCAGCGCTTTTCTGGCTCCGAACACCTCAGAGCCTCAGGTACAAAGACTTCCTACGAACGGCAGCGCAACAGCAAAACGACCAAACTCTGACAGACATTTTTAAGTAGTTGACTGTTGCTCTATTTACAAAACCAGACTGGTATGCACACCTTTATTCACAAATGCCATATTATAGTTTTAAATTATAAATGTGTGTGACCTGCTCTTTGAGGTTTGTGCATTTTCTTGTTCTTTTTTGTTACTTTGTTGTTGTCTCATTCCAATTTCTCGTCTGCATTCACTTCCATATGATCGTTCCTAAAACATAAAGAAGAATTCTGTTTGGCTTGGTCAAACTTTGCTGCATTGACCCCATTGACCTCAGTTTTAATGTCACAGGTCTCACAGTCTGTGGTCATTAAATAAGTAAATGTAATGATCATTTTGAAAAGACTGTAAAGTTAAATAGATGTGTTTCAATCAAGATATAAATAAACTTTGCAGAGCAGTTTTTAAATAGATTACTAATGGGACTTTTTTTAAATCCGGCAGAGGTTTCAAAAAAGAGCAGCTTTGAATGTAACTTCCATTTACTTCTATTCATGTTCAATTTTCTCTTCTGTTTGGTCCTCAGATTGATTTTGTGTCGAAGCGTGCTAACCCGTTAGCTCAGGTCACGCTGCCTGCCTCCCTCCTGTCCAACGTCTCTCTGACTGAAGCCGAGCGATTGTCCATCTCCAGGATCAACTTCATGTTCTTCAGCACCACCAACCTCTTCCAAGTGAGAATATTTTTTTATTCATGTTGTATGAAATGTGCAGGATTTCATATTGAGCACTCTTTCCAGAAAGAGCAGGACGGCCTGGCGTTGAACAGCTACGTCGTGGCCAGCAGCGTCGGGAACTTCAGCATCAGTAACTTAACGGAGCCCGTCAGGATTGAGATCGCTCACCTCACAGAGAAGGTGAATCAGCTTTAATGACTGTATGGCTCATGAATGAAGACAGTCACATTTATTGCAGCTGCTCAATAGAAAAGTATTTTTTATTAAGATTTATCTAGTTTTAGAAATTGTTAAAAGTAAAAGTATGTCTCACACATTTAGAGGTTTTATAGCAAAGGGTTTATTATGTCCCTTCTTTATTAATAATGTGTCTGCGTTTGGTTCATTCAAAGTAAGAGTGCTGTGGATTCCTTCTCTTTTTATTCCCGTCTGAGCTGGATAAGTTGTAACAGAGCAGACTTTACTCAGAGACCAGAGGGGATCCTAAAGTCTCGTACAGGTCCATGTGTCCAGCAGAAACATTTAAATATTAACCAGATTAGCTACATTAATATATCACCTTTTGTGTCAGCGCTGACACATTATTGAACACATGAACCACTGTTCAACCGTGACTACTTTGCTTGGACCAGTTCAAGATGGATATTTGTGAATCTAGCAAACCCAGCTGCAGCACGAGCTTTACAGTTTGGTCCAAAAGAGAGGAACCACAAGTGCAACACACTTGTTGTAAAATGTTGTAGGGCCTTGCTTTAGCTAAACTTACAAAGCATATCTTTAGTAAAGCAGGTCATGTATTTTACTTTTAAACTAGTCCCTCAGACATCTAACCACTTGCATTAGAGTATGTTATCTTCTCGTGAAGATTTCCCATCAAATTTTAGAAAGTACTTCAATAAAATGACCTTAAAAGAATGGACACATGAGATTGTGATAAAGATCAGTGCATGTTGTTTCTGGCTGCTGCACCTTTTGATTAATCATTTCTCTCTGATGTCACATACTGTTTCAAATGACTCTTCATTTGTCTTCTGTCTTATCAGCCCTTCGACCCGCTCAAGCCGCCCGTTTGTATGTTCTGGGACTTCAGTATGAAAGGTAAGTCCACAGAGAGCTGTATTAATGTGAACATTACAGCATCTGCAGGGAGCCATTAGATGTGCTCATAGGACCATGTCCAGCCTCTGTCTGACTCGGTTTGATCAGATCTGTTCTCTCTAAGTTAGCCACAAGGCACATAATATAACGTTGACCCTCAACAAAGAGCTACAAAAGAATGGCGAGTGCTCATTTGAGGAACTGCATGAAGTAATATTTGTGTTTGTGTGGCCACTAGATGGCGATGGAGGCTGGAACAGAAAGGGCTGCTTTGTCTCGGAAGAATCAAGCAGCAACAAAACCATCTGTCTGTGTAATCACCTGACTCACTTTGGCATCCTCATGGTAAGACGTGTGTGCGCGCTCGTACCTACAGTAAAAAGAGTGTTAGAGTGCCTGCTAAATACTCAGGGGGACCCAGGTTCGAGTCTCGCGCAGGTCATTTGGCTAAAGACATTCCAAATAAATCTTTTTTTTTTAAATGTATCCACAGGTTTAATCTATGACCAAAATCACTTTTGTTATTTTAAACTGGACAACAAGCTTAGAATACAGACCAGGCTAAAGGTCACACAGTAAAAATATATAGTCCATTTGTAGACTATTTATTGCTTTTTATTTTCTCATGCAAGGTTTTTGTAAAGTCTCATCTGTTTTTCAAGTCTTTTTTTGGTGCTGTTTGTGTAAAACTCCTTCAATGCCTTCTTTAACTTTCTTTATTTAACCTTTATATGTAAGGATCCATTTCTTCTTTTACCATTAACTCCATCTTTCACCTTCTATAAATGATCTGTCTTGGTGTGTGTCCCTCCTTCGTCTCACATTCTTTTTGAATCAGAGTCGTAACATATTGCATATTTCCTTAGTTGACTTTGCTGTATCAAAATAACGTCATTGCTCAGCAGTTTGAATAAATATGCTGCAGTTCTATTCAGGTTTATTGTTTTGTGCAGACATTGACACGTGTCTGATGTGAGTTATTTGGGGTAAGCTTTTATCTGCCCACATGGAAATGGCCTCAGTCACAACTAAACCCTCTTGGCTCGAGCTCGTATGACATCACATTGGAAGTCTGCTGACTTACACTGCTGTTTTATCTGTACAGACTTTGAAGACTGAGCCATGTTTTTCCCTCTGTCTCTGCAGGACATCTACGGCTCTTCGGCTTTCATCAACGAAGAGAACACAAAGATCCTCACGTTCATAACGTACATCGGATGTGGAGTGTCAGCCGTCTTTTCGGCCGCCACTCTGCTCACGTACATCGCCTTTGAGTGAGTTTGAGTCCACTTTCTTCTCTTTCGTCCAGGCTCACAACTGAAATGAGAAATAAATGACTTCATCGAAAACATTTGTTATGAATAGACTTTAAATGTTAATGAGGAAAACAACATATTGGATGCATGTTTTATGAAGCAGGTGTTGAAACGGTATGAATTAAATCAATATGAATAAAGCACGTCATGATAATTATACAGATATTACACTAAAATGTTTTCATTTGGATGAGTAACAGATGTTTTTTCTCTTTTAATCTACACATCCACACAGTCCGACAACGACTTTATACATATCGAGACTTTACTGTTTACATCTTTAACCTACATTTGTCTCCTCCGTCCTCGTCTGTTGAAGGAAACTGCGTCGTGACTACCCGTCTAAGATCCTGATGAACCTGAGCGCGTCCCTGCTCTGTCTGAACCTGGTGTTCCTATTGGACGGCTGGCTGGCCAGTCTGCACTCTGATTGGCTGTGCGTGTCGGTGGCCGTGTTTCTGCACTACTTCCTGCTGACGTCCTTCACCTGGATGGGTCTGGAGTCCATCCACATGTACATCGCTCTGGTCAAAGTCTTCAACACCTACATTCGACGATACATCCTCAAGTTCTGCATCGTCGGCTGGGGTCAGTGCCGCAAAAAATCCTTATTCCTTCAAAAGAATCCCAGCCACGTACTCAACTAATCAACTAATCTCTTTAAAGAGGCTCTTTATTCAGGTTTTAGTCTGTAATCCCATAAAACCAGGTTAAGACAGACCTTATACTGTAGATACAAAGCTTCATTTAGAGACTGGGGTTACTATAACTATACTATAACTATACTATACTACCCAAATAACCTAGCAATTATGGAACCAACCAACCAACTAACTAACTAACAAAACAACTTACTTACCAATTAGCTAGCCAACAACCGTATAGTCAACTAACTAACTAAATGACTGAGTAACTTGTCAATTAACCAAGTAACTAATCAATGTGTGTACTAATTAACCAGTTAACCAACAAGTTACTCAACCAAATAAATGACCAATCAGTCAAGATCCCAACCAGCAAAGCATTTAACCGAATAACAACGTAACCAGACAACTCATTAACCAAACAATTAACTAACTAATCAAGTAGCTAACCCACCAATCAAACCAACAATGTATTCACCAACAAATGAATTGATCAACCAACTAACCAATTAGTTATCCAATCCACCAATTAATCAACTGATCAGCCAAACAATTGATTTAGCAACCAACTAAGAAACCAACCAATTACTCAACTAACCAATCAAGCAGCAAACCAACTAACTTCCCAACCATCCAACCAACTAAACGTCCAACCAACCAACAGCTACTAACCAACAGAAAACAACTACAACTAAAGTAATTCCATTATTGACTCGTTCAGGGCTGCCGGCGTTGGTCGTGGGGACAGTAGCTGCAGTAAACAAAAACTCATACGGTCTTCAAGAATACGGAAAAGGAAAAGGAGGTTACGGATCCTCAGAGTTGTACGTTTTTATTTTAAACTAATATAACATTTAGTTCTGAAATCTACGTCTGTTTAAGAACCTTTTTTTTTCCCTGTGCAGCTGTTGGATCCAAAACCAGGTGGTGTTTTACGTCACCTGCGTGGGTTACTTCTGCCTCATTTTTCTGCTCAACGTGGCCATGTTCATCGTTGTGATGCTGCAGATCTGCGGCCGCAACGGCAAACGCAGCAACCGCACGTTACGAGAAGAGGTCTGCGTTCAAAAGACTGGGCTCTTGTCTCAAATTCACGTTTTTCCTCTAAAACAAAGAGCTGTTTTTTGTGTCCGTTTAGGTGCTGAGGAACCTGCGCAGTGTTATCAGTTTGACCTTCCTGTTGGGGATGACGTGGGGGTTTGCGCTGTTCGCTTGGGGTCCTGTCAACCTCGTTTTTATGTACCTCTTCTCTATCTTCAACTCACTGCAAGGTAACCACTCTTTTTATGCCATTCCTTTTTTTCTTGAGAAGCTCAGATTAATTTTGTGGACCATTGTTTCTCAAACTATTCTCACTAAGTGTCTCGTCTCTTTGAGTTCCACCCACTCTTCTGTGTTACTCGTCATGGAAGTGTAAATCCAGGAAAAGACATTTAAAAGTAGAGTCACACTAAACAACTTATACAGTCATTTTTCAGGGGCCTTTAAAAGAAAAGAAACTCAGAAACTCTCTGAATACCTCACAAATAAAACACCACCAATGTACTGGCACCACAGTTTGAGACCCACTAATGTGGACAAACAAACCAAGTCTTGGTTGGTCTTGATTTATATGAGTAAACATTTGTTTAGTCTTGATTACTAAAATAAAGTTCAGAGTTTGGATTTGTTTTTGTTCTTAGGTCTCTTCATCTTCATCTTCCACTGTGCGCTGAAGGAAAACGTGCAGAAGCAGTGGAGACGATACCTCTGCTGCGGCCGTTTCCGTTTGTCAGACAACTCGGGTAAGTCTTCTGCCGAAACCAGAAAACAACTCAAAACAAAACCTGCCTCAGCCCTGAGCGCTGGCCGGCGCCCAGGTTCCCACTGAGGTCTTTATTAAAACATGATCTAATGGATTTGAGGCTAATAAAAAAGGTTATGGAGGTTTTGTAGCTACAAAAGAGCAGGAAGTCCTGGAGGTGGTCCGCCCAGACCTGGTGAACCGCTGCCAGTTCCTTTATGACCTCAGCAGCTCACAGGACGGGTCTGTCATGGTTTAGTCCTGGTTTAGTCCTTGTTTCAGTTTAGTCCTTGTTTCAGTTTAGTCCTAGGTTAGATTTGGCGCCTGTTTGGTTTCAGTTTTATTCCTTTATTAGTTCTAGGTTAGTTCTGGTTTAGTCCCAGATTCAGCCCTAATCGAGAACTGGGTATGTTCCTGGTTTAGTCCTGGTTTAGTCCTGGTTTAGTCCAGGTTTAGTCCTGCTTTAGTCCTGCTTTAGTCCTGCTTCAGTCTTGGTTTAGTCCTGCTTTAGTCCTGCTTTAGTCTTGGTTTAGTCCTGCTTCAGTCTTGGTTTAGTCCTGCTTTAGTCCTGCTCCAGTCTTGGTTTAGTCCTGCTTCAGTCTTGGTTTAGTCCTGCTTTAGTCCTGCTCCAGTCTTGGTTTAGTCCTGCTTTAGTCCTGCTCCAGTCCTGGTGTAGTCCTGCTTCAGTCTTGGTTTAGTCCTGCTTTAGTCCTGCTCCAGTCTTGGTTTAGTCCTGCTTTAGTCCTGCTTCAGTCTTGGTTTAGTCCTGCTTTAGTTCTGCTTCAGTCTTGGTTTAGTCCTGCTTCAGTCTTGGTTTAGTCCTGCTTCAGTCTTGGTTTAGTCCTGCTTTAGTTCTGCTTCAGTCTTGGTTTAGTCCTGCTTTAGTCCTGCTTCAGTCTTGGTTTAGTCCTGCTTTAGTCCTGCTTCAGTCTTGGTTTAGTCCTGCTTTAGTCCTGCTTCAGTCTTGGTTTAGTCCTGCTTCAGTCTTGGTTTAGTCCTGCTTTAGTCCTGCTCCAGTCCTGGTTTAGTCCAAGTTTAGTCCTGCTTTAGTTCTGCTTCAGTCTTGGTTTAGTCCTGCTTCAGTCTTGGTTTAGTCCTGCTTTAGTCCTGGTGTAGTCCAGGTTTAGTCTTGATTTAGTCCTGCTCCAGTCCTGGTGTAGTCCTGGTTTAGTCCTGCTCCAGTCCTGGTTTAGTCCTGGTTTAGTCCTGCTCCAGTCCTGGTGTAGTCCTGGTTTAGTCCTGCTCCAGTCCTGGTTTAGTCCTGGTTTAGTCCTGCTCCAGTCCTGGTTTAGTCCTGGTTTAGTCCTGCTCCAGTCCTGGTTTAGTCCTGGTTTAGTCCTGCTCCAGTCCTGGTGTAGTCCTGGTGTAGTCCTGGTTTAGTCCTGCTCCAGTCCTGGTTTAGTCCTGCTTTAGTCCTGCTCCAGTCTTGGTTTAGTCCTGCTTTAGTCCTGCTTCAGTCTTGGTTTAGTCCTGCTTCAGTCTTGGTTTAGTCCTGCTTCAGTCTTGGTTTAGTCCTGGTTTAGTCCTGCTCCAGTCCTGGTGTAGTCCAGGTTTAGTCTTGATTTAGTCCTGCTCCAGTCCTGGTGTAGTCCTGGTTTAGTCCTGCTCCAGTCCTGGTGTAGTCCTGGTTTAGTCCTGCTCCAGTCCTGGTGTAGTCCTGGTTTAGTCCTGCTCCAGTCCTGGTGTAGTCCTGGTTTAGTCCTGCTCCAGTCCTGGTGTAGTCCTGGTTTAGTCCTGCTCCAGTCCTGGTGTAGTCCTGGTTTAGTCCTGCTCCAGTCCTGGTGTAGTCCTGGTTTAGTCCTGCTCCAGTCCTGGTGTAGTCCAGGTTTAGTCTTGATTTAGTCCTGCTCCAGTCCTGGTGTAGTCCTGGTTTAGTCCTGCTCCAGTCCTGGTGTAGTCCTGGTTTAGTCCTGCTCCAGTCCTGGTGTAGTCCAGGTTTAGTCTTGATTTAGTCCTGCTCCAGTCCTGGTGTAGTCCTGGTTTAGTCTTGTGCGTTGCCAGGTTGGGCCACATTACTCCAGTGTTTATTTTGGGTAAGTTCCTGCTGAATGTAAAGCTCTTTGTAGGTCACATGACGCGGCTCTAAAGATAAATACACACTGGATACAGACATGCTTTAAAGCCTTGTGACTGTTTTAATAACGAACCCAAAGCCCAGACACCTGCTGTTTGATTGTTTGTTTGAACATTAAAAGTTATATTTATGTTATGTATTTGATAATTTAATAAACTCAGCCCTCGTATAGTTTTACATCAACAACTTCAATCCGATACTTTCACTTCTGTACAGCTGGAGTATATGTGCAAAGTCTGTCGCTAATTAAACATGAAAATATTAGAGCAAGGACAAGAGGACTATTAGTGAAGTGTATAAGGACAGACAGGGGCTGACGGTTCAAGTGCTAAGAAACTCTATATTTCTGCACAGCATTCAAACTTTATCTAATATTAACATCTGTCCATAATGAGGCTCATTTTATCTTAATGAATGTTTAGCAGCTTTAGCGATCCGCAGAATTTAGAATTTAGCTGGTTTAGCCTAAATGCTTGTAAAAAGAATATTATACATTCACCAAGGTTCTTCCCCTCTCACTGACAGCACACATGTAGTCCATTACTGTCAGTTCTTATGATTATATTCTTGTGTTTGATGGTTCTGGTTGTGTACTTCAAAAAGGCTAGTATTGAAACAGCTGCTTCTATTTAGAAGTACAATAACAATTGTAAGCTTGAGTTTTGTTTGATAGTGAAAATGAGCAGGTGGAGCCGATGACTTTGTCCATCTTTTTATACAGTCTATGGGTTAAAAAAGGAAAAGTCTGAGTTTGTAAAGTAAATTTCTGTGGTGCTCTTTGTTTGTCGCAGACTGGAGTAAGACGGCCACCAACAACACAAAGAAGGTCAGCTCGGAAAATCTGGGCAAGTCACTGTCGTCCAGCTCCTTCGGCTCCAGCACGGGCAACTGGACGTCCAAGGCCAAAGCTACACTCAACCCTTTCAGTAAACGACACAGTAACACAGGTGAGACTCGCACAGAGCAAGGTTTGTCCAGAGCTTTCAGTTTAACAGTTGGATTTAGCACACAGAATGTTTTAAATTAACTTTTCAAATCAAAACATGCATGTCCTGTTACTAAACAATGAAATTTTTATTTTAACTATTTTTTTAACAATCAATATTTATTGTTTTATTTTTATATTATATTTATATATATAAAAAAAAGATCTCATTTATTTCCTTTTGTTTTGTTTTGTTTTAGCCGGTGTTAAAAAATGTTACTCTTAGATGAATTTAACTAAAGACAACCAACCCTAATGTAATGCTTTGTGTTTGGTGTAGACAGCTCTTCAAACCAATAGCCAATGAGGACAACGATGGAGGTAAAGCTAAAGCTGATTGGCTGAGTGCCTTCCTGCTTCTAGCATCATGTCATCTCCTCCATTTCCCAAAATGTTTCCAACCTAAACATTTCAAATAAAAATAAGAAAAAAAAAAAAAATTATTTTAATTTATATTGGAAAGAAATAAATGACCTTAACGAGGATGCATTTTGGGAAATCAGCCACAGTTTGATGTAATGTTCATGCGTTTACGCTGAGTGGGAGGAGTTTACTGAAGAATAATTGGCTACAGGCGTAAACTGACTCCGCCCACTCAGGGTACGCTGGTGCACATGAACGAACACGCCTTGAGCATCGAGCTAACACCGTCTTTGGTTTAACTTGTGTGGAGTGTGTTTCAGATTGAAGCAACACTAACTTCCTGCGTTAAAACTGAATCCCTGAAAAGGTGCATCGTTTGCTTGGCTCCCCATTGTTTCTGGATATTTTTTTTGGGTTGAATGTACAAGAAGCATATTCACAGGTTTGGGGAGTTTGAGTTAACATTTACCATTTAGCATCCTTTCAAAAGACTTTAATGCGAGGACAGTAGCCTTTACTGAAGGGACATGTTTCTGGAAAGATCATTTACGAACAAAGGATCTTGAACTGAGAGAGAGAAACTTCTAAAGCTCCTGAAACATAGTTAAGAGTGACACAGTTAGATTTAGGGAAGACATGAGAGTAACAAAGATGGCCCAAGTGTCAATGACACAACCGAGTTCAATTTCTGACCAATCAGAGCAGAGCAGTTACTGAAACTTTTCTGTTAGATTTTCCAAAAACCCAAATATGTATCTTCAACTACGGAGCCTAGACTAGACAAATACATCATTTGAGAACAATGACGTCTACACTACACTTCAGATTTGAGATCCTTTCTCCGGCTGTTTTTCTTTGCCTTGAGACTATCTTGTCAATATCTCACAACAGCAGGAACTGAACTGGACAGTATGTTTCCATGTCATGTTCTGTCTTCTGTAAAATACTGAGCTGCTTCTTTGAGGTTTAACTAAAAAGAATGTTCCTCTCAAATTCACCCGAGCAGCAATTTGTCAATAATGGATTTTAAAACTCTTGTAAAAAGCTAAAGATATTTATCTTTTATTGCTCACTGACGGCGGCGGACTTGTGCCAACACAGCTGTAACAGATCTCACTTGTTTTCTTGCATTTTTATTCTTTTATTCTCTGACAACACAACTGCCTTCATTTAGTTCGAAAGACAATAGCCTGCACTGGAGTCGTCGATCAAATCAACAACTGTTTTTTTAGAGTGTTTGAACGCCGGCCCGGATGAAATGGGTTGAAATGTCTAGCTTTGGTTTTGACAATTGCTGTAATCTTTTGGAGTTTGGTTTCATTAAAAAGTACTATTGGTCCTGGAACATATTTTCTACAAACCATCCAGTGTTGTAGCTGAGAACAGTTTAAGAAGAATATTTATAGAGTGAATTTAGTAAAAGTTTAGGACGTTATATAGAAATGTACTGGTTAATGTTTCAAAAAGAAAATCTGATTAGACAGTCTATAAAATCAAAATAAGTCAAAGTAATGGGTAAAGGTGGATGTAATCTAGTAGAAGTAGTGTTATAGTCGAGACCAGAGAGGATGAAGACCACAGCGTTTATCGATCAAGACCGACAAACCAAGACAAGTCAAGACGTCTGATCCAAAGAGACACGTTTTGTTTTCCATGTCGTCCCTTCATGTTGAGCGTTCTGACTTTAATCTGTTTTGACGCGTCTTTAAGTGGAGAAAATGTTGTGTTTAGCCGCATCAAAGTCAGTGCAATCAATCAAACTGTCAATTTCACACTTATCTTCCTCCGCCGCTCGAGGCCAAACATGTGCCGTCTCTCTGGAGCTTTGAGACTCTGGGGCCTCACCTCGGCTCAGCGCGACAGAAAATGAGTCTGAGGTTTTTGTGATGGTTTCCTCTAAAGACCGGGTCGTTTAAGTTTAGTGCCAGCGTGTGAACCCAGTGCACTTGTGCTTTTCTGATTTTATAGCAGATGTAATGTCACCAAACTGTTTTCTGAGGGGTTTTACTGTAAAATAATGAGTTTAGAGCTAACTTTTATAACCCCCACAGTCCACTCATTGTGTGATTTCGATGATTTCTTTAGATGTAGCAGCTGTAGTCTTCAGGATTCTTTGACAAGCGATGACCAAAAGTGTCTGAAGTGATCTTTTCATCTCAAAGAAATCTGTTCTTTAAAAAGAGCCTAAATGGAGAGAATTAAACAAACTAATATTCAATAAAAAGAAAGTAGGTACTTTCTATTGTCGATAAATAAATCCAATAAAACAGTTTGCTTTAGAAATTTAGAAACAAAGTCCACACTTGACTTTATTAAATAAAAAGAGAGAATGCACTTCTCATCCAGCAGTGTTCAGTTCAGAACACGACTTCGAAATCTTTTCTTTCCTTTAATTTTACAAAAAAAGACTTCTACACAGTGCTTCTTTCTTTCTTTCTCTCTTTCTCTTTCTTTCTTTCTTTCTTTCTTTCTTTCTTTCTTTCTTTCTTTCTTTCTTTCTTTCTTTCTTTCTTTCTTTCTCTCTTTCTCTTTTTTCTCCTGGTTGTGTTTTTCTGAATTAAATAACAATATAAAAATATAATAGACTAGAATAAAACATTCACATTTCTTCAGACGCTCATCTTCACAAAATAATCACAATATTTAAAAATAAAAACGGGTTTGGATTGTCTTTAAGTCTTATGTTTACCTTTTATCTGAGTTGAGTTATTTTAATTTCAGAATAAAAGCTTCCTAATGATCAGAGCTAAAAATAAATCCATAAATGAAAGAAATGATCTTAATCTAAAAAGAAGCAGCCAAGTCTAATCTGTTTTTGTAGTTTGCATCGAATATGAAATTCTTCTAACTGGAAAATACTGGTTTACAGGTCTTCTGTTACTGGCTCAACTGTTTAAATTAAACACGTTTTTTGAAGACATTTATTTTGAAAAATTGCCATTTCAAAATGAAATAAAATAAAACAGTTTGATCTTTTCTAGCGTTAGTATACTGTGATATTCATGCTGAGTACCTTTTACTAAAAACTCTGTTGGAGCTTGTTTAGACTCTTAAATCCTGCCAAAACATTAACAAACATTCTTTGGCTGATCTCCTTGTGACTCCTTTTATTATTACTCAGAAAACTCAGCTCGGTGCAGCACAGAGGTGCTCGTGAAGGCTCCGCTCTCGGGTCCTGACACGTGACAGATAACAGGCCGTCCTGAGTTGAGACACTGCTCTGGGACAAACTGACAAACGCTGATTGAGAACATGGACACAAAAAAATGAAATTTGGAGAAAAGAGTTGGTTGTAGGTCCAGGAAACTCTAAATGTCTTTGGAAAGGCATCTGTGATCTCTGTCTCGTTTTGTTGGCGATGGTTTTGGCTTCGTGTTTTGTGTGAATGTCTTCTTCATGTCCAACGACTGACTGTAGAGTTTACCCTTTTAATAGAGGATGGTTCGAGCTGTCGAGACCTTTACTGGACCAGCTCCAAGGCCGGACAAGAACCAAAGAATCAGTCTGAGTTTGTGTCCCCAGCCTCTGCTCGAACTATAGTTCTATTCATGTACTCTTTGTATTTAACACTATTTATCCTTTATAGCTTTTTCTTTATAAAAGCCACATGACGCGGGAAAAGCAAACGAAAAACAGGAGCCAGAGGCAGCCTGATCCCAGTGATGGGACTGTGCTGCTCTGAAAAGGAGAATATATAATGTTTTTCTCCTTCTGTGTGTCTTTGTGCCACTGTCCGGCGCGAGAGCCGGACTTTAACCAGAGTTATCTGTAAACCTGCAGCTAAAGTCCAACTCACAATATTCCAGGTCTGTCCGAGTTGGTTGTAGTTTTTTCTTGAGTGTCTTGTTGCATAGTTTCCAGATAAGAACTGTCCAAACTGGTTTTGTGAGGCCTGCTTCAGTCTTACTTCTTTAGGTCTTTGAATAGAAGCCTGTTGTATAAATGGACTGTTGAAAGGACGAGTCTTTTTGGGGGTTCGAGAGGAGAACTCAAGTGGAGCCACTGTCTTTAGAGCACTCTTTAAAGGCTTGTCTCGTAATCCTAATTCAGAGACACACAACTGCACGACTGCATTCATCTGTCCACAGCATCTGCTCACATTTATCTTCATTGAATCAAATCGCTCTGGAATTAAAACTCTGGAGTCCAGAGCATAAATGTGGACATGGTGTAAGACTGAACATAAGTTGTCTGGGTAGATCTCTTTTTTCATTCTTGGTCTTAGTCGGTCTACAGTCCTGAATACAAGACAGAAAGTAACAAACCTCATTGTCTGTAACCCCAAAAACACAGGTTGTAAATGTAAAGAAGGAAAAAATACATCAAAAAGAAAACTTGAAAAATGTGCGAACAGGGCATTCATTTAGTTTATTTAAAAGAGAATAAAAAGAAAAGAATAGGTCTGGTCCCAGTCGAAGGTTCACTTCTTGGAGGCGGAACAGATAAAATTGGACACACATTTTTACAGTACACAAACACTGACCTGAAGGAAAGTTCAGATATTTAATTACACTGCCCCCTTGTCAGTACTTCTATTATTTAAAAGTGAAGTACTAGACTTTATTTCTTCATGCAGCCCATTCCTTAATCCCTCTAAATTCTGAGTAAAACACAAACATTTAAAGTGGTGCGAACACTGAGCTGACAAATTCATATTTCTTTTTTTAAGGAAATATACAGTGTTTAATGCTAATTCTGGCCAAAAAGAGAATTGTTTTAGCTCATTTCGTGCCACAGAAATCCATTATTTGAAACCCCGGGGGATGCTAATGTTCATGTTGACCTAAAAGTAAAATGTAGTGACAGTCTCAACAGGTCGACACTTATTGATACGAGATTATTCCGACAGCTGCAGAGGCTTAAATACTCGCCCAGGGAGCATCTTCCACAGTTGTTCCAAAGAAAAGCAGAAGGAGACTCTAAAATGTTACAGAGACACTTCCCGTGATAGAAGTTGATTAATTGCATGGATTTCTTTTGCTCAAAGGAATCTGCTTCTTCTTCAACAGTTCAACAAGTCGAATGAGTTCACGAGGGTCTCATGTCGAGTGAGGGCTTTTATTTTGTTGTAGCATTTCCATCACGAGATTTAAAGGTAGGCTATAGATCCATAATCTATAATCTCCTCAAAACATCTGTCTTTTAGATTCTTCACAGAAGCCAGTAGAAGGAGACATTAAAGGTGCCCAAAGCAGACAAACAGAGCACTGCAGAATTAGAAGCATGCATTTTTTCCTTTTTCTTTATTTTTCAAGACACATTCTTTCTGGAAGTTCTTGACAAGAATCAACAATTCAGTGGATTTTGTTTTGAAATTTAAAAAGTAAAGTCACCATCAGACCTTTGTTTTTACGGTGGGTTTGTTCATCGGCATGTCCCTGCAGGGATCCCGTAGCTGCTTTCTTTTGCAATAAGGCACGGCAGTAGCTCAGTGGGTTGAGCGGCCGTCCGTCGAGCGGCGGGTGGGGGGTTCGATCCCCGCTGGAAACATCCCAGAACAACACAACATCCTGCTCTCCCACAGTTCAGTCGTGTCCTTCTACAGTAGGTGAAAACACTACATAAAAGGCAGGAATAAACCCTGGCAGTGGCAGGACGACCGTATTGTGTAAATGTGGCCCTTTGAGATACTTATTAATCCCTTAGATAAGAAAAAACCTAGCTCTAATAAAACAATACTAGTATTACAGGTATACTATCCAGATATCAGAGTTTAGCAGCACTGTTGAGAAAAAGCCAGTATAAAGAAATAATATTGCTCTGGGAGAATGTGTTCATTGATTGTTTAGACATTTGAACCGAATACAGACCCTCATAGGCCCTTTACATCAAGTATCTGTTTACACACTCACACAGCAGTGGTGCATGCTTTGGCGTCTTGTCCAAAGAGATAGTCCAAAAATATTCACAAATGTTGACTTTTTCTGAAAAGAAAAAGTTGCCCAAAGAACGGAAGATTGGGAGATAGTCTAATACGAGGCGAAAGTTATTAAGCCAAGCCACATACCTTCGAAGAGGAGTTTTAACAATTATGCATATTGAGTGGATTTTATGTAAGAGTTTGGAGCCATATTTCCCTCGGCCATTTCGAGCCAGAATACTTACAACAACACGAGTGAAGCTTGAATAAGTCATGTGCTTCTGAACTTATTTGTTTCTTAAAGTCTCATTTTTACCTTGGCTGTCTCCTCCGAACAGTGCAGCCAAAGGGAAAGCTCTCGAAATCCAACGCTGCATGTTATTCATGCTTTAGCAAACTTTCCAAGTGCTTTCTATTGTGTTCTCTGAAGTTTGACCACAGTTCTGTGTTGGCGCACAATAACAAGATGTCGTTTTTAAGACAGCTGAACATTATTAAACCCGTTTGTGAAAATGAAACGGACCTGCTTTTGTCAGGCCTCACACGCTCGGCCCGGGTGGAAGAGCTGCAAACCAACCAATTTTATAATAAAAATGGAAAACAGGAGATTGCCACTATAGTCTTAGAATCTAGCAGGTTCAAAGACTTGTGTTTCAGACTTATTTAGAGTTAAATAGGGCTTTTAAAAATACTTATAGAAGTTCTACTAAACTGTCTCTGGAGTATGTAATGAAATATTCTGATCATTTCTTTTATCAACTGTGTAAAAGACTGAACTATTCCCTGAGCTCAGATCCAGAATACAGGTTTTTCTGTGCATTCACGTGGGATCTCTGGCTGTTTTGTTTCAATCAGACCTCATTTACACACATTATGTTGTATTAATCTTGGACATAGCTCACATTCCTGCTCCTGAAACACTGTCCTGATGAACTTAAACTGGACGCTTTTCTTCACAGCTGCTGCAGACTGGCTTCCACACAAACCGTACCTCTTTGATTAAAAAGACAGTTTGATGTTGTGTAATGAGAGGTAAAAGCTGTTTACCTCTCATTTCTACCTCACATCTCTTACTTGCCTGAGCCAGTGCTTTAAGTTTAGTACCGAGTGGTTAGTGTGGCTGTGGTTAGAGGTTTTACACGTCTCTAAACAAGTTAATATCAGCACATTATCTCGAAAAAGCATCGACACTAGTTATCAATAGACTTATAGACATTAGTTCATTGTCTACAGTCACAGTTAAACTGATTCTGAAATATCACATCAGGCACTGTAACAGTAATCACAGTGAACTCACACTCACACGGAGCATTCTTGCTTCACGTTCATGGAAATGGACCTAATCTGCACTATTCTCTTTGGGGCTTTATATTATAAGGAAATGTTTTCTTCTTGTTGCTGTTAAACAAAAACAATGCTACTTTAAAAAATCTTAAATATCCATTTATGCGGCCTCTTTTTATTGATGTACAAGACGAGACAAAGACCCATGTACTCTGTACGTATCCAAACCCTAACCTTCCCTCTTTCTTTGGCCACAGATAAATGCTACTCCAACCAGACCGGCCCCAAGTGCGTCTCCTCGTCCTCGTCCAAGTGTTCAGAGGTGGAGCCCAACTCGCCTCCGTCTTCCATCCTCCCCGTCAGCCAGATGATCGATAAGGTCAAAGGCTACTGCTCGACTCGCTCCGACAACTTCTACAAAAACATCATCCTGTCTGACGGCTTTAGTAACAGCACAAAGTTTTGAACCAAGCTTTTCTGAACAGTTTTGGACAAATGTGTCTCAGATCAGTTTGGAAATCATAGCTTCATAAACAAAGAACGATTCTGTTGCAGGTTTTTGGAGCCTATTCCCATGATTCCTATTGAACCATCACTGGTCTGTTGTGGTGCAGTTGTCCAATAGCATTTTATAGAGGGTTCCTTTGAAATAAAAAAAGACTAAAGTGGGTGACCAAATGAAACTATGCTAAGAATCATCAAAAGAACACTTAACGAGAACCTTGTTAAACACACTAATCAAATTACATTAAAAACATGACTAAATGGTGTTAAACCAGACCAGGAAGTAAAATATGGCTCCCATGTTTGGGAAACAGTTTTGTAGACATTAGCCATTGGACATAATCTTACAAACAACAGTTCCTGTCCTCGTTTTTTCACTGTGAGCGATTTAGATTTACAAATAAAGATGCTCTGGTGGGCTATAGGCCAGTGATTGTACATTGGTAATTCCAGGCCATGAGATGAAAATGTGCTTTGCAAAGTACTGGCACGACCCACACTGTCGTCCAAGTCAAAGTCCGTCGGCCTCCATGTTCTCCTGCGACGCAGAGGGGTTATAGACACCTGAGGACTTGTACCAAAGCCTGTTTAACACGAAAGACTGGCAAGCTACAAACCTTCTATGCTGTTTTTAATGACTTCAGCAGAGTCCAGGTCAAAGGCTGAAACTAACACCAAACCCACCACTTTAAGATGTTGAGGCAACAAAACATGTGAAGACTTTCTGTTTGACAATCCTTTTACTGCAGCACCTTGCCTCATTTGTCCTGGAGTTTCCTAAGGTGAACCCCATTGTGTTGCTTATTGAATATCGTATGTAATCTCCTGACTTTGTATCGTTTTAAATAATATACCAAACAGTCCTATTTCTACATACATTTAGTATAAACTTTATAAATCCAGGAAATTACCTCCAGAGTTGACATTTAGACTACTTCAAGACTTCATTAATGTTAGAAAATACAAGTGCACAAAAGGTTAAAGGTCCCATGTTGGCCCTTTCCACAGTTTCCGTGAGAGGGACTCACTAAGAGGGGGAGCACTCACACTGGTGATACGTACCGTGCCCAAGCACCTTTAAGATCAAAACACAGAGATGCTTCCTGGGCTTTGACACAGTCAGAGAGTATTAATAGTTGATGGGTTGTCACTTTTGTCTCTAATGATCACTAACGTTGTGGTTGTGGAGAGGTCTCAGAGCTTCATGATCCAAAACTAGTGAGCATTTTTTTTAAGATTTAAAGAGCTCTTTACTTTGCGGCTCATCGTTGACTTCCACAGATTTTTTTGGGGGGAGTTTTTAATTATCCAGTTATGTTCCTGCGATTGGCAGCCATTGTTGTTTCTGCAAATACTTTTACTGCAGAGATTAGCTTGAGACAATGTTGGACGAAGCTGTACACGACAAGTTTAAATTCAGAGATCATGGCTGTGCTCACAGAAAAATGGCTGCACTTCTACTGTATCCTATCACATTCCAAACGGGCCGCCAGAGTGTGTTTTAGAGGAACGCATAGAACTGGATGAACACAGGGAGGTGGGGGTATGTATTTTTTAAATACTGTGATGTTTGTTCAAACCGGCCGTGGCTTTCCGTCTGGAGCCATACCCAGTGTAAATATTAAGAATCTGTCCGTTCTGTGTTCATGCCAGAGTCAAAAGGACTGTACATATGAACACTCCCAAATTCCCCACAGTGCACTGCTTTACGCCGCCATCTTCAGATTTCAAAGAAGTCAGAAACGGTCCCTCCTACTGTCACTTTTCACATTCAACGTTCCAGACTAAATGCCACATGAAAATCTATCCCAAAACACCAAGTTTGCAACAGCGAGTGCCTCGATCCAGAAACTGTGAATGAATATATTTTAAAAAACTTTTTTATTATCTCAAAATTGATCTCGTCAGGTCAGAACATTTAAAAATATTCCTAAATTATAAAATATTTACACAAAGACGTTTTAAATATCTCGACTCCTGATTCCAGACTTGAATTGTTCTCATGTCGGAGTCAACATTGTTCGTGAAGCATGTTTTCCACTCTGGCTCTCTCCTGTTTTCTTTTGCCCAAAGTGGCTAAAAACACACATCCGTCAGCCTTTAGAAAACAACTCCTCCGACGTTATAAAAGCAAGAGCAGCAGGAAGGTCATCTGGCAGCTGTTGTGGCACGACGTTGGTTAAAATAATGTGCTTTGGGGTCAATGTTTTAAACCAAAGAGAATCCAGTCGTTGTTATAAAAGTGTTTCCAACAGCACAATGTCTCGTTTCTATTGAATTCTAAGAATGTATACACAGCCTTTTACCACAGAATAAATGTTATAAATGTGTTTAGTTCAAAATATCCCTGATCATGTAAGGTTATCATTCAAATACACTAACCACAGAGAGATAAACGTGTTGCCACATGCTTTTATCATATTTTCATTTAGAGCACAAACCAAACTTTATAAAGCTCATATTTGTTGTCCTTGAAGTCAGTTTGGTATCCTTCAGATGCAGTGAGTGGAGTTAGGGTTACTATTTTAGTTTCACATGAGTAAAGCTTAGATAGCAGTGGTGTTGTGGCCTCATTGCCATAAACAGGATTTTAAAAGAAACAAATAGTGTTAGTGAAAAAGCATGTATTTGAATCACTTTTATGAAGAAATAAGATCAAAGTCCCCAAAAGCAACATTATTTTACACTTTTAAACCAAGAAAAAATAAGAACAAAGCATAATCTATTGGTTTATGTTGCCATTTTACCCATTAAAAAAATAATTTCACAATGTCATATTACCATTTCACAGAATTTCATTGAAATCGTATTTTATATATTTTGTATTTATTTAATCCTATGCATTTTGTGGTTCTAGTTTAAAGGACTCTAGTGTATGTCTTTATGTTTAGTGCTGGACCTTTTCTCTTAAGATCGTACACTGTTCTATTTTTTCCAATTTTAAAAGCAATTTCACAAAATAAAATGATAAAATACTGTTAAACTCCCATCACTGTTTTGGACAGAAGTGTAAACGGAAAGGCCCTTCTGGTAAACGGTTTAGTCGGACAGTGATCACATGACCCTGGCCTCTGTCTCTTTATGTCTCTGTACAGTTCTCATTATTTAATGATGTCTGTCGTAACTCGTTTAGGATGAATATTGTACCAAATGTAGATGTTGTTTTGAGGAGTTATTGTTGTTAGTGTTGTTACTATAATGTTATTCTATTTCTGCACCAAATGTTCTGTGTCATCTTCCCTCTGAGTTATTATACAATCTTACATCAACATTAAAAAGGGAAGTAAAGATACTGTGGGTTCTTTTGTTCATTATACTGTGTTGAACATAAGGAACAGTTCGAGGACTGCGGAGTGAACACAGGAGATTCTCAGACTGGAGAATATTTCACTTTAAATGTAACTAGGAAAGTCCCACTGCCGTTACAAATCTCTTTTCTAAGCTGTAACCCAGGACCTTCCTGCTGTGAGGCATCAGTGCTAACCACCAGGTGCAAACTCAGTCGAAAATACATGGCTCAAACTAATATCTCTTCCTTTTATTTAAAAAAATACAATTAAAAAGTCCTATCCTTAGCTTTGTACACTGTGCTGGGTTTTAACAGACTCGTTTTTGTTGCACTTATGCTTTTTGTTATCTTGTGTTGTTGCTTTGGATAAAAGCGTCTGCTAAATGACTAAATGTAAATGTAAGACCAAAGAAACGTTGAGCTGGTTGACGCAGCTGGTTTTTCTGCTGCTGGCTCCACTTGTCTCAGAGTTGAGTAAACAGCTGCAGGGGATGTCGTTAACTTCCCAAAGATCACTTTTTTCTTCAGCTGTTGCCCCTCGTCCTGCCCTGTGACAGCTCAGCGTTACTTATAACTAGTTTTGTAAGAAAAACAAAAAGTTAGGGTGTAATACTATAATACTATCTTTGCACATAAAATCAATCATAATGGATTAAAGATTATTAAAGAAATGTCCAACAAATAAACAGACTCGTTGTTAAGGATCGCACTAATGTTAAAGAGTTACTTAAGTTTTGATTGATTTATTTTTAGATGCCATTATTGCCCTTTTGCTTTTCCTACGACCGAAGGAACCAGTGACTGACAGTCTTCAAAGCTCAACACCATCTTATCCTCCTTTGTCGGTCAGTCACAACACAGAGGTATCCATCAGCCTGTGATTGAGCTGCTAATCCAACAAACCAGGAGAAGTCTGTCCCAACACGAGCCAGAAGACGAGGAGACAAAACACCATGTTCTGGAGAAGAGGTGGTTTTATGGACAGAGCTTCTCTCTCAGGACACGGTCTGCTTTGGCTTCGTTATGTTGTTCGACTCGTCAGATTGGTTTTCGGTGTCTGTGGTTTGGACACACAAGTGTTTCCCCGGCTCACAAGGGCCTCTGGTTCACAGATTAGACTCAAAACATAAACTGAGGAAATAAGATGCTTCTCCAAACAAACTCAGCCATTAAGATGTTTTCTAGTGGCTCTGAGGTATTTTCGTTAGTTTAAATTTAAAAAAGAGGAACAGAATAGGAAAGGTCTGGACAGGTTTATGGTTTGGAAAAGAGCAGAGAGTTTGGGGTAAGTCACATTACTGTGACCTGTGTGTTCTCAGGTGCACCTCATAGAACACATGTCCCTCACTTACCTGTTCTCCTGCTGTTTGTAGGGTGCACTAGTGTATCTCAGCCTTTGTGTCCTCAGAGAACAGAACAGAATAGAACAGAATAGAACAGAATAGAACAGAACTTTGGCTCTCCAGCCCATAAGACAGATCAAAGACAAACATACAACATAAAACAGAATGAATAATGTAAAACACTAAATACACAGTCCATTTCTGAGGGTGGCATGTTTCCAATTCATTTATGCTGTGTTCAAAGACAGCTTTTAAAAGAGCTGACCAGAAAGAGAATGGGATCTGTGTGGTCAGTTTAACTTAACTCCCTTCTATTAGTATTTTCCATTCTCTCTCCTTAAAACAGCGTTAGGACATTCTGAGACAGCAATAAAGACAACTCAAGGAGATGAAAATAGGCCCTTAGAGACCTCACCCATAACTATCTTACCTCTCGAAAGGATATTATACTCTGATAAATCAAGACTGTCAGATCTGTTGTGCAAATGTGAGATCACACAGCATCTATTCACTAAAGTGATATTTATCTGGATAAATCATTCATAAGCAGAAGAAATTTCATAAGGTTCTGAACAGACTTCATTTGGATTTTCAATGGTTTTCTTTTAAAAGGTGCTTCACTGTTGTAAATATAATTCTTTCTCAACAGGAAACGTTCCCTCGACACACCACAACACTCCTGTCTCTGCATCACCTCTGTGTTTTTGGCAGCATCAGTTAAAGTCCCAGGGTTTTATAGTTTTTAAAAGTCTAAATCCACATCTGGTTTGAACATGGTCTTCTAAGTTAACAAATTCCAGTTTCTTTTAGGTGAGTACCCAGAGTAAACCCCGCCCGGGAATCAAACCCAGGACCTTCTTGTTGTCTGTTCACTCTGCACGCCAACATCAGAGCGGACAATTAAACCTTTGTTTTGTCCATCCACACGTTTTTAAAAATATCTGTTTTTAGGTGTAGACGAAAGACGTGTTTATACCTGTGAAAAGCTTAAATACAATTTAAATTTACCAGGAAAAAAAAATATTTCATTATTTCCATTCTTGAAGAGTGGATATATCTTGTTTGGAAAGGACAATGATTGCAGTTGGTTTTGTTTTCAGAACATTTAAATAGGCTGCATTCACTGGACCTAATGTAATTAGAACATTTGCAGAAATTATTCAGACCTCATGTAAAAACAAAAAAAAGAGAAAAGAAATGAGTTTGCGGTGTTGGATCGTTTCCTATTTCTGACCACAATCCATTCCTAAGCTCTCATTCTGTTGACTTAACCTTAACACGTACTTTAGTCATTCTAGTGTAATTATTCAGTCACAGGAAGCATCGTCCACATCTTTTCATCCAGAGTATTTGAACAAACATAAAGAAGAGGCCAAGACTAACGCATTTTGTTTGAACCAAGGCAAACTGTGAGGCATATTTTACTGTAGTTAAAGTCTCTATTCGCCAATGTAGCTCCTTAATTTGGCAAGATAATACTCAAATATTGCAAGATTGACAAGCCAAAAGGTTTTCTGCTCAGGACGGCCTCCATCTTGACTCAGTGTCAGTGCAGCGCCAAGAAATTCCAATTTAGAAAGCATAAATCTGATCTAACTTACTTAACAGTGGGCCCGGGCTGTAGGGCGTCCAGATGTCCCACTTTGTGCTCCGCATTTTCAACATGAATCATCCCCAAACTGAGTCTATGTCCCGTATTGTGATTGGCCGCAAACAATTCATTCAGACGGTGGAAATTCTCCGTTCCTACTGTGCATTTATCGAATAATAATGTTGAATTTAACAGTAAGTCAGTCAGTAACCTTGTGTTCAGTTAATAAAATCAGTTCGTTAATTGTAGTTAGTTAATTGGACAACATAGAATCCTCACCAAACTAAATGAAAAAAACAAAACAATAGAGAACAGCAATCTTTTTTTAGAGCGTATTTAAATCTTTACGTGGAGTCAGCCTTCTTTCTTTACATCCCTGTTCTTCCCTCTGCCTTTTGTTTTTGGAGGCTTTCTCCATATGGCAGGGGTCAGAGGGATGTGTGTAAGATAAATGAAGGCTCCGAGCTGCACTGATAAATATTTTGTCTGGATGATGGACCGGAGTGAGTTCCTCTGAGATCCGGGCAGATGGTCTTTGTTGGAAATCGCTCCCTCTTTCTCTGCTACCGCACGACGACAACAGGTCTCAACTGTTCAAACATTTCCTGTATCCTAACACAACTGGCTCTGGCTGACTCCATCAGATTAGGGGCAATAGGATGGGGTAAACCAGGTAATTGCCCAGTCCCCCAAACTGCCTGAATATTTTTGGGTCATTGGATTTTAGATAACCACAGATAATTTAAACAATTGACCTGCTGGGAACGTTTTTGTGCATGGATAAATTGTAAAAATGTTTGCATGAGAGATACATAAATAACTTATATTCTGTCAGTGCTTGTATGTATATAATATTTTATACCATTGACTGGTTTATTTTTATTTTTTATAGTGTATTGTTGCATGTTGATTTCCAGAAAGTGAATTAAAATCTTTAATGAAAAGCACTTGTATGTCAAGGAAACATTTGTGTGCATGTGTCCCAGAGAAAACTGAAATGTGGTCTGTGGGGGTCTGGCCTTGTGTAATTGCCCCTGTGTTAGATCTCACATCGGTTGATCCCGGAAGAATAACCTGTTTTAGTAGAGGTCTCTCTGTTTAATTTGGGGGATTCTGGTCCTAGGTCAACCACATTATAGAGTGTGAGGCTTCCCCTGCCTCTTCCACTTCCCCGACTTTATGCACACCCCCTCAAAGCCACAACACCGCAGGTCTGTCACCTCCTTCAGCAGCTCAACAGGAAACAGGTGGCAGAGGTGTCCGCCTCAAGAGCTAAAGATAATCTCATACATGTGCTACGCTTCGGGCTGAACGTGTGAACACAACCCACTCAATCCATTCTTTCACCTTCATAAAAGCCTCCGACCAAACAGAGCCTTTGGTGAGTGTCTCGTATGAATCCTTTTGAGGTTTAATATGCGTTTTGGTGAAATTATTTGATGTATTGTGTGACTGGTGCTCTAAGCGGAGTCACTAAAATTATAGGACTTAAAAGACTAATAAGATCAGGAGGAGCCGGAGTTATACACACTTCCTCATCAAAGACTGTGAAGATTATTATATTAATACGCCTAAAATGTGAAACCTGGTCTGTAACTTCTCCTGTTAAACTGTCATAAATATATCCGTTTTAATGGTTATATGTTGTTTCTAAATCCCCCGAGACATTTGAGTTTATTTATGTCGGTACTGCCCCTGAATTCTGATCTGGTTTTATTGTAATCCAATAATATTCAGAGGTAATTTAATGTACGGCCATTTGTATCGCCTCCTGGAAATCTAACGTATATCTTATTGGCTGGCCAAGCTACAAAAAAGTCTCATAAATGTTGAAAATATGGATGAATGCTTGAGGGCCATGCAAAAAAAAGAACTTAAACCGGAAGTGCTTCTTTTGGTGCTTCACTGGGCTGGTATCTTTTCAAACACATAATTATTGTAATTGTTTATAAAGCAGCTTAATATTGAAGAACTAATGTTCTCTACCCACTCACTGACAGCACACTCATGAAGTCACTCGATTGTCAATTGCCCAAATCATCTTGTTTATGCAGCTCGTGGTTTAAAGGCAGTAAAAGGTTCTATATCCCACATTGTAACACCCTCCGCTTGTATAAGAATGACTCATTTTAAAGAGACAAACTCATTTTTTCAAAGCTTTTAGAGGGAGAAGACTACTGTTTTCATCAAGTTCTTCAGTAGGAGGTACAAGTAAAAGGATGTAGCTACAGTGCTCTTGCTTGAGGTCTGACAAAGAAACAAAAGTGCATTTCACAAATACCAGTTCTTTCATGACATACCCTTTTCCCTTTTTTTTGAAAAGCTTGGATTATTATGAAAACTATGTTGCATTTCACTTTCTGTCAATATGATAATGGTTTGTCTGAACATGAGAAAGACAGAGGATTTATCGTGAATCCTGACTTACAGCTGTGACCAGGAGACAAGACAAGACAAGACATTTATTTTTGTACAGCCCAATATCACAACAACAGCCGCCTCAAAGAGCTTAACAGACTGCACTAGACAACATCCCCTGTCCTTAGACCCTCCATCAGGGGGAGGAAAAACTCCAAAAAAACCCAGCCGGGAAAAAAAGAGAAACCTCAGGGAGAACCACAGAAGGAGGGATCCACTCCCAGGACGGACAGGCCGTGCAGGAATGTGTCCAGGACAGTTGGAAAAAAAATACATATAAATACACAAACATATTCACAAAAACCATTTATATTGCAATGGAGAGAAGGGTCAAACGTTTAGGTTAATCAGCTTTTTATGGAGATATAAACTGACACGACATAATTAAATGGCTTTATAAATGTCCTTGTGATGATTGGATTCCTCTGAAGGGAACATACCTGGTTTAGTGGCGCAGGAATGTTCACCCGGACATGGACTGAACAGTGAATATGAGCGGGATTTGTGAGAGATTTTGTACTCAGACCATTCAGGACAGTCTGTCTCAAGAAACAAACAGTGTTTCTCACCTGTGTTTCTGGATTATTATCGTTCACTACATGATGAGATGTAACCCCTAAAGAAATATACATCCTTCTGTCCAAAAGTCTCAAAACGTCTGTAAGCCTCATTAGTCATCATTTTTATTTTAAAAAGTGTCTTCATTTTAAAAGTAATGAGAAGCAGATTCACTGACTCGAGGCTCTTGTTCCAGCGTTTTAGTGACAGGAAACAGTTTTTTTGTGGATATAAATCAGACAAATGGCTCATCTTAAACCTCCCTCGATAACACATCTCTCCATGTTCTCTTTTTCTGGTCCAAACCCGACCAGGTGTCCTCTGCTCTTGGGACAGCTTTACAATAGGATATTCGACTGAAAGGCCAACATTTCCTCCAAAGACTTAAGAGTTAGTAAATGTCTGCATGATTATTTATCTACTGTACATTTGTCATGTGTTTTAAAAAGATAATTTATGAAAATGAGTTACTTTCCATCCATCCATCTTCTTCCATTTTTCGGGGGACCGGTCATGGGGGCTGCAGTGTAAGTAGACACCCTCCAGCTCCTCCGGGGAAACACTGAGGCATTCCCAGGCCAGCTGAGAGCGTGTCCTAGGTCTTCCCCGGGGCCTACTTCCAGTGGGACAGGCCCACAACTCCTCCCCAGGAAGTCATCCAGGGAGGCATCCAGAGCCACCTCAGCTGGCTGCGCTCGATGTGGAGGAGCAGCGGCTCCACTTTGAGCTCCTCCCGAGTGACTGAGCTATATCTCTAAAGGAACGCCGCGCCACCCTTTGGAGGAAACTCATTTCGTCCGCCTGTATGACCGGTAAATCAAGAGCTGCTCCTGCAGCTCAGCTTCTTCTTCACCACGACAGACCGGTACATTGATCGCATCACTGCAGAAGCTGCACTGATCTGTCAACCTCACTCTCCCTCCTTTCCTCCCTCGTGAACAAGACCCCAAGATACTTGAACTTCTCCACAAGCCTTCTGTTCCGACTGAGAACCATGGCCTCAGACTTGTGCATAAACTCACGCTTCACCCTCGACCTCAAACCGTCCCAGTGCAGTTGAAGGTCCTGGCTTATTTAATCTGCAAAAAGCAGAGACTATATCCTGTGGTCCTCAAACCAGACCCACTCCAGCCCCGGGCTGTCCTGACAAAGTTCAGTCCTGCCGGAGTCCGCCATGCAACAGGTCTGACTTACTGCCGGCAATGCAGACCAAGCTCCTGCTCCGGTCGTAAAGGGACCGGACACCCCTTAGTAGAGGGCCCCGGACCCCATCTCCCAGAGCTTCCTCCACAGGGCGCCGCGCCTTCTACAGATCCACAAAACACATGTGGAGTGGTTAGGAAAACTCCCATGAACCATCCAGCCCCTGGAGAGGATATAGAGCTGGTGCAGCTAATAACTACTGTGTCCTGAAATACACAATCAGGGTTCAAATGTTAAACTCTCCACATGATTAAAAAAATAATAGACAAGTGAAATTTTGCACAAACCCTTCTGAGTGTGGGTACCTCCTTACAACCTCAAAGCGCCAAATGTTCACCTGAAAGAGTCTAATAAAAGGTGGAAATGTCCAGTGCTTCAGTTTAAGTGAGATTAGAACAAGATAATGGACAGCAGATGGAGAAGCCTTCACTCAGGACACACACTCACAGAAAGGTGTCTTTTCAGTATTATGACCCTCGCTTTTGGAACAGCCTGCTGGACCTCATCGCAACATGTTTTTTCATGAGCAGGCTCAAGACCTACCTTTTTATATTTGACTTTGATTAATACGTATTTATTTATTTTAGGATAATTAAGCTGTTTGTGTTTACTGACTATTTCTGAGTTTATTTTTAGCATTTCCAAGTCTTTTCTTGGCAGCCTCTCTGCATTGGGGGCTGTCCAATCAACTCCTCAGCTGGACTGTGCTGAAGCGGGACGGCCTGGGACTGTGCTGGGGCCCTGAGGCAGTGTCCTAGTGGCTGTGGCTGGAGGGCTTCCCCCAGTGCAGACAGCTCCTGCTGATAGTGCTTCCTTATTGGCTCCTATGTGTTCAGCCATGTTATTATTTTAATGTGTGCGAGTGCATGTGTGTGTTTGTGTGTGTGTGTGTGTGTGTGTGTGTGTGTGTGTGTGTGTGTGTGTGTGTGTGTGTGTGTGTGTGTGTGTGTGTGTGTGTGTGTGTGTGTGTGTGTGTGTGTGTGTGTGTGTGTGTGTGTGTGTGTGTGTGTGTGTGTTTGTGTGTGTGTGTGTGTGTGTGTGTGTGTGTGTGTGTGTGTGTGTTGTGTGTGTGTGTGTGTATGTGTGTGTGTGTGTGTGTGTGTGTGTGTGTGTGTGTGTGTGTGTGTGTGTGTGTGTGTGTGTGTGTGTGTGTGTGTGTGTGTGTGTGTGTGTGTGTGTGTGTGTGTGTGTGTGTTGTGTGTGTGTGTGTGTGTGTGTGTGTGTGTGTGTGTGTGTGTGTGTGTGTGTGTGTGTGTGTGTGTGTGTGTGTGTGCATGTGTGTGTGTGTGTGTGTGTGTGTGTGTGTTTGTGTGTGTGTTTGTGTGTGTGTGTGTGTGTGTGTTTGTTTTTTGATTTCAGACCTATTTCAGTTTCTGTTTTTTTTCAATGACAACAGAATGTCCTTGCAGGTAAATATTACAACAGAAAGTGAACATAAAGGGAAAACAAACAAAATATTAGACAAAATGAAGATACTCCTACCTCCTGTACTTCACTTTACCCTCCTTTTCTGTAATCACCCACCGCCTCCATAATTGAGCTGTATCTTTGAGGCAATTGCAGAGACAGACTGTTGTTTCCAGGTCAGACCTTGTCTTTAATTATCTCGCCACAAGAGTCGATGAGCAGCGAAACAGCCCAACAGCCGCCTGAACAACACGCAGCCACTCGCTCTCCTTCTCAATCTCAGACACGTTTTAGAAAAAGCTTCAGTACCACGACCTACAGCCGAACAGTTCAGGAGCCACATCCGGGTGTCAGGCTGCGGAGAGACTGGAGGAAGACTTTACTTTGGCAAACTGCGAGTGTCTTTAAGTCATTGTGTCGTAAAACATAAATGAAAGTCACTGTTCCACTCAGATTTATGACATTGTTTTCCTTTATTTCTCTGTATTAGGGCCGACTAATGTATGGCATTCTGCTGAAAAAGACAAGAATGCTTAAATATCTTCTTTTTTTTACTTGAATAAGAGTAAAAACAGAGGACAACTAAAGTCCCTACTCTTTAAAGTTAAGACTATAAATATTCCAGTTTATAGGTGCAAAGACTGCCAGACAGATTTACTTAAACCGAGCCCAAAAAGGATCAAACACATGAGGAAACATGGGCAGCACACTTCAGGGGGGGGTTTGAAGGGCTAGGTCAGTTATAAAGGTTTTTTTATGGTTAAATGGCCAAAACAATGGATTAAAGCAGTGATAGCAGCAAGAAAAGCAGAAAGTCTCCACAATGATGTTACAAACCGCGAACAGAAACCAAATACTGGCTCTAGAATCAGCTTTTACTACAATCTGATCAATATTGATGTTCCAAGTTTCCAGGATGTGTGGCATGTGGTTTTGCATTCTTTACTAAACATGTTATTCTTTCATTTTGAGTTGAGAAGTTCCTCTGACAGGACTTTCTCTACAGCGACTGAGTCCAGAACAAATACCCTGAATGATCGGTGCCGGCGAAGCAGAGGAGCTGAAAACAGCACACTTCAGGGACCAACATGACAGACGGAAATATGAGGTGCAGATAACTCACTGCAGTATTCCACTTTTTTTTGTCCAGGTTGATGTTGACCAAAGCAACACAATTACCAACACGGACACCTTTAAACCTGTTTGTGTTGTGAGTATTGAGACTAACGGAGACTTACAGTCACTTTCTGAAAGCCTGGAGTAGTTGTTTGGTCAAGGTTTAGTCATGGCTTCATCGTGGTTATGTACTGGTGTAGTCTGGCCTTTAACCTCGAGCCAGTGTCTCCTGACAGCAAGTTTTCACACGCAATGTCCTACAAAGCTTCATAAAAACTCAAAACTAAAAGATTTCAACAAAGGCAACTGGACAATGGTTTAAAGATGAATATGTCCTGGATGAGTGAGAACCTCCACAGACAAAGTTAGACCTTTGTCTGACCTCAGTCCTTCATGAGTCCTTCATGAGTCTGATCCTTGCTTTTAGTTTTTATCACTTCCACAACGGCGTCATGACGCAGAGCCAGACCCTGGTCTAAAGTGAACATGCACTGCTCTGGTCAACACATCTGTGAACTGTGTTTACGCTCATAAATATTGGTCATGTTGAAGAAAAGGTTAAAGCAAAGGACTTCATTTCTCGTCTAAGAGACAAGAATTCTTCAGTGTTGTCTTATGTTAGTCCAAAACTGTCCCTCTGACTTTCACAAACACTAACCCTCCATGAGTTTGGATTGGTCCAGCACTGAGCTTAAAGTGTTGATGTCATAACCTTTCTTTCAAAATGGATCTGACAGTGGTCTTGGTCTTGGTCTTGGTCTTTACTCGGTCATGATCCCTAAAAATGTCAGCCATGGCTTGGTCTTCAGCCTATTTTAATACAAAGAACATGTTAATTTTAGGACTTAAGCAATGCAAAGGGTTTTACCAAAACAAGCACTGGTGTCCGAACACATTATTTCAGCAATAAATCACGTGTTTTGTCACATTTCATAACAGAAAGTGTAATTAGATAACTTGTAGAGGATTACCAGAAAAACAATACTTGAAGACCACAGTCCTCTCATAGAAATGATTTTCTCTTTCGTAATAATTCAGAACATGGATTGCATAAGGCTCAACAGAGTAAAGATGGAAGCTGAAGATGGAAGAGTTCATTTTAAGGTCCACACATCCATCCAGCCATGAGACGACAAATGTATGTACACGTTTTTTATTCTGGTCCATAAAATGCAGTATTTCTCAGTTGTTCGATATTGACATGATCAGTAGTTATAATCCACAAAAATAACAGCAATTAAATGCAACATTTTAGGTAGATCTTTTTCTTAGATTTGAAATGGCTTTTATTCCACTTTTTTGACGTTTTAGAACAATAATGTTAAGTCCATTTAGCCATGTTTGTTTACGTACATTGCTCATCTACTAAATAACCTTGCTGATCTGACAGATGATCTGATTTGTGAAAAACACTGACATTTCTCAGCTGTCCTTTTGACTGACTTATCTCTACAAACATGGCATCTGAAATCTCTGCAACTCACCTCAGGCTCAGGTTTTTCTCTGTGGGTCTGCGGTCCCAAAAGAGGACGAGATGAGTGAGATAATCATCCAACAGACAGTTTTCCTGAGGGCCTTTCAAACATCCCTCAAGCCTTACCCAGGGGTCTGTACCTTCTGCTTTAGATCAAAGACGGAGCAGCCGAGAGCAGGAAAAAAAAAACACGTGTGTTGTTCATTAAGCCTCGGCCCGCAACGTTATCGTGATTTTTTTTTTGTGGGGCTATTGCTGTGCTCCTGTTAGTTTAGAACGGTAAAAAACCTTGTCCCTAATCTGAGGCAGTACAACCTCATTACAGATGCATACAGGAGTATATAAGCCTGTGCTCAGCTTGTCTGTAACAAAGGGAGCTTTTGAAAGAAGCTTTTCCACACTAAATGAAATCAAAGACAGGCTAGGTGTTCTCTTTCACAACTGCACCTGGAGGCTTTTATTCACATGGATACTCAGCCACGTGTGCTAAAGATGCTGGAGAGTGAAAATATTAGGGTGCAGCACAAAGAAGTCAGTTGCTGCAGAGGTTATTGAATTATTTGTTCATTTTATTTGTATTTATAATATTCAGTTTTGTGTACAAGCCTGGCCGGGCCAATGTTGATATGATAATAGAATAAAAATCCACACGTTTTACATTTTTTTTCATCAAGTGGGCCAGTCTGTCAGAAACTCCCAGGCCTCTTTTACTCCCCAGTCCAGCCCTGCCCTGCCCAGAACACAGGTAAAAATGATAACTTCTTAAAAAGGACAAATGACATTAAATATGTAACTAATGAAGACAATGCAGAGACTGGTTCAAAGAGACCGGGTTGGTCTGGGTCTGACTGTAGACCGGCCTCCCTCTGTCTGCCTTCCCCGCCTCTCACCTCTGCCTCTCCCCCTCTCTCCTGGACTTTATTCCCTGCATGTGTGAAGATACAACCTCAATACAAGCAGCCTCCCCTCACAGTCACTGTATCCTCGCTCCGGCTGGAAACCTGCCCAGGCGTCTCTCCGGATACAACCCCAAATCAAGGCTTCGAACCCAGGCTGCACCTGGGTGGCTACTGCTGGACCTGGAGCTTTTTATATAAATTTCACGTGTCTACTTTCTTTCCTACTGTATTTGGACTCTTCGGGTCTTGAGTTTCTTGGGGCTTTAGAGGGATTTTACATCAAGGCTTGGTCTAAAAGGGATTTGGAAGAGCTTACACCTGGACTCTGGAGACGGG
Source organism: Neodontobutis hainanensis (assembly GCA_024349245.1). Lineage (NCBI taxonomy): Eukaryota > Metazoa > Chordata > Actinopteri > Gobiiformes > Odontobutidae > Neodontobutis > Neodontobutis hainanensis. The sequence continues at coordinate 866,489 of JALDNG010000036.1, forward strand.
GACAAAATGGACCTCACCTATATTTGGCTCCTTGCAACAACGCTCATGTTGCTCCATCAGCATCAAGGTAAATCCAAGAATAACATAACACTTTCTCTGTGGAGTGTGTTAATAGGATCTTACTCTGGCGTGTGATTATGGGAGATTGTAGGAGATTCAGTCTGAACTTGCACCTACAGCATGCCTTTTTGGACATCATTGAGAAAAAGTTTGGAAACAGTGATTAAGCAAAACTGACCAGCTTTGGTGTAATGTAGAAAACATTAAGGTAATAAGCTCTGGACATGCTTCAGTCTATGTTTCTGAGGCTGACTTAAAATAATGTTATAATAATATAAGATTATAACCATTAACAACTGGACTGTACCTTTATTGGACCCTTGTGTCACTCACAGTAACTCACAAAAAAACCTGTAAACTAACAACAGAACATGTTTTTACTCATACTCACTGCCAAACACTGTTTTATGGACCTCATTTCTAAATTTCTTGCCATATCAGGATTCTTTTTTTTTCCTGGAAGACTTATTGTTTGCTCCCATCACAAGTCTTTGTCGATATCGTGGCACTACGGTTTGATATTTTGCCATGTTGGCCATACTGTTACGCCTCGGTAAACGGTATTTGACACATTTGTAGAAATTTGAGCCAAATCCACCTTAAGTCCTACTGTTGAGAGGTTTAGGAAATAGGTTTCTTGGATTTGGAAAAACCTGCAGCTGAATATTTAGAAAACGTAACCATCACATTGCTTTCTGACCCTGATGATCTGGATGACTGAGAACCTTCACAGACTCTCTGACAAGATGGTTCAACAAATGATCAACCAGTAGTTTATTATTCACAATATATTTTTTCACAAAGTCATTTTAGGTCCTTACATGCGCTGAGATATTTTTACAAACGCACATTTTCTTTACATTTGTGCAGATCTTTTTAAATACTCTGGATACATCAGAGACTTGCCGATGGTCAGAAAAAGAGCTTTTAACACCGAATGTCAGGGCTGTAGGTGCATTTTATAACTTCAGAGAAATTTGGAGCTTCTGCGGTTTTTTGCCTTTTGGAAAACTAAATCGAATCTAATCTAGTGGCACAATGTGATATGCTTTTATTTAAAATACCTGTGCAGGTGTAGCCAGGCCTTTATGGCACTGACGTACAGTATATCAGCGTGAGAGTTTGGTAAATCAACAGCATGAACGTTCTTGTAGTATCACGTTTAGAATGGGCGATAAGAGAGAGTACGCCACCACAGCTGTTCATGGGCAATACTGAAAAAAAAGTAGTCTTCACCAAAATAGCTCCCTGTAGCCTTTGGCCATTGGATCGACCGAGTCGAGGTGTATCCCACAAAGAAACCCCGTCTCTCGAAGGAATTGTAAATAACATTGCAGGCAGTTTTCAGACATTTTAAACACAGAAGCTGAGACAGTTTTATTTCCTTAATACCTCAAGTCATTAGCAGTGAATTAGTGGAATTTCCAAAGATAAATGACCATAACAGAGCCTTTATGACTTTTATCGTTGGTACATTTTTCATTGAGGTGTTCAGCAGGGTTAGAGCTTTCAAAACAAAAGTTTATTGTTGCAGCTAAAACTCATGGGTTAAACATTCTCAACGACTGAGATACTTGATTAAAAAGCACTTGCATGTTCCTTGGTAAAAACAAAAGGTTGTGCACCACATGTTGTGGGCTGACATTGTTAAAGTAGCTCCGAGTAGCTTTTAGCCACAAAAACATTTATCCTCATTGTAGATGGTAGAATCCTTGACACAGTATCCTCAGCTGGACTAAAACCTCGATGCAACTTTAGGAGACAGTCCGGTTGCACAGAGAGAGTTCTGCTTCACTGGCTGAAGGTTCCTCAGGTAAACGCAGCCCAGTGCTCGTACTCAGTCAGCACTTTTCACTCTTAGAAACTTAAACTGATAACAAAGCTGCAGGTTAGATTTCAGAATCTGATATTAGGGTATTTTAAAGGTGGATTGTGTAAACTGTTGTTTCTTTACAGTAAAATCTCTCGAAGATAATAAAGACCAGTGCGCATCAGTGGATTTGGTGAAAGGCCAAGGATAATTTTGCTGTATCCGACACAATAATAGCTGACTTGCAAACTATACGTTGTTACAGAAAAGTCTCACACTTCATTTATTTCCCTTTCACAGATAAAACACGTTAACTGTAGATGTGTTAACTCTGGGCCTCAGAGGAGTCTCGGGGGCACCCTTCTGTCAACATTCGGCCCGTTCGGACTTCCCTTTAGCATCAGCGACCCTTAAAACAAACTAATCCCCTCGCCTTCACCAGTGACGCACTTTCTGTCTCTGTGTGTGGATTCATCTTTTAATGTGTTTATCCTAGCCACAGTTAAGGACTATTCAGCTTTCTATAGACCCTAAGGTTTCTGCCGTTTTGTAGGTTTATTGACACAGTGAGCTTCTCTGATCGTGAACAACCATAGACGACATATATTACCGAGAGCTTGAGCTAAAAGTAAATATTGAGTCTCCCTGCTGCAGGTCAGTTTTCCCTCAGCTAACCACGGTTACCCAGAGAGGACAAACTGCTGATCGTGCTTTAAGGGTTTAGATTTATGAACTACATTGTTTTCGAATAATGCAGAAATAAACCTGGAACCTAAAATTTGGTTGGTGTGCCCATGAGCGTCTTCCTTTGAAAATCAGATGCAGAATTAAAATCTGCACTTTCCTAAATTCTATTGCCAAAATCATAAAACTACACAATCCACCTTTAATCATGTTTGTCGGTAGATTGCTGTTGCATCTTTTTTTTTTTTTTGTGCAGATCCTAATGAAATACCTTTGCGAGTCTCAGAAATGTCCCAGATCCTCTTGAACCGGGAGACTGGGTGAGTGAGTGGTGCCAGTGTAAACGTCCAGCTGACGGATTAGCAGCTGATCCTCCTGTATATTCTCAAATATTGTCAAAGCCCATGGAGCCGGACAGACTCGCTCATAACGGGCCGAGATTAAAGTTGGCCTTGGCAGACTCTAAACAGTGTAGGAGACCAAACACTGGCTTCTGCCTCTTGGCTTTTCCCAGGTTTGTGTTTGTGGAGCCAGAGATGCGGACGAACAGCGGCCTGTAGACATTTGCATAAATACCTGCACATGGGAGTCAAGAATGTGAGCTGCTGGGCACTAGGCAGAAATAACACGATCAAATACAAGAGAAAACACAAAGCGGGCACATTTTGTCAGTATAAAACAGTCCTTTACACAGACGATAGCTGTCCCATCTTCACAGCGACATGCCTCCTCAACAACTCAAAATTATTATTACTATTTTATTTTGTTGGTGGTTACAATGTGCTTCCGTATTCCAGAGTCCGATTGGGACAGGATTTAATCCCAATTCAAAGGAAAAACTAAAACTGGAATTTAAATTTAAACTAGAATCATTGTGAAATGGAAAACTTTAATCGTGATTTAAGCATAATTTATATCCCTCTGTTTGTCTCTGAACGAGTGCAGAGACCTAATAACAGGTTTTAATACAAACGATGCACGCTGGAAACTGAGTAAACACTGACAGCTGTTTAGAGAAATGTGTTAAAACAGGAAGGTTAGGTCTGAGGTGGAAAATCCAGCAGTTGTGTTATTTTCATTATAGTTTTGCCTTTAGCGAGGAAACAATAAACTTCAGTGTGAGGTCACGGTCTGTAACGAGGAAGTCTGGCTCTGATCCCAGCACGAGCTGCAGCATTCAAACAACACAGTTCCACCCTAACAGTGAGAAGTATACACTCGAATGCTTCTGATATTTGTGTAAAATGTCCAAATCTTTAGAATTGTTTCCAAACTGGCTCTGAAAACTCTGTCCATGTCCTGACTTGGGTCCTACTAAATGCTAAATAACGTGATAATTGACTGAAGTGTAATGTGCTTTACTCTTGCCACTGTGTTTCTGTGTGCTTTTTATTGGAATTTAATGAATGTCAAAGGTCTCCAATGTTAGCTTTAACTTAACTGTGCTCGTTTTATCAACATCGCCCTAAAACGTCTTTCTAGAAAGTTCTGGCTGCCTGTTTGAGAGATGGAAGTTGACTTTTATAAATGCTGCAGATTACATTATTAGAGTTAATACTGTGTCATATTAACTCATTGTTTCAGGCTCCAAACCTGACTTTAATGAGATTTGAAAGGCTCCCAGTTGCTCTTTACTACGTTCACTTTCCTGTTACTGGTCTTAGGTGAGAGTTTTGTTTTCATTTATAATGTCCACGTCTGAGGTTAGTTAGTTCTCAAAGATCCTTCCTATCCTTCCCTAAAATCAGGTTACACAGTGAGGTAGATAAGTAACTCAATAGGCCTCTTAGGATTACATAAGACCCTCAGGGCCAGTGTTTAAAGCAATACAGATGCATTTTTATCAGACAAAGTCTTTGCTGCTTTGTCATTGGCTGACTGGTTACTCTGGTGTTTGGGTCTCTTTATGTATTTCAGATTTATTAGACTGTAACCTGATTTTCAAACTCATTTTTTCCATAGACACAGAAAAACAATGTTCATTCATTAGGCTGTGAGGGGGAGGGGCTTATGGTGTTGAGACGTTTTCTTCAAAAACCTCACATATGATTACTTTTATTTTTAAATGGGTGGGGCATTTGAAAAGAAACCTCTTTAATAAAAAATAAAATAAAATACAGATGTAACATTCTAAACAAAACAGAAACCACAGGAACGCAGCTTTGGTGGTCTCAGCAGTTGGATTTCTATTTCCTGAGCTATGAGCACGAATGAATAAAACTGACATGGACTCACTGCAAAGAGTCTGGGCCTTTCAGCAGCAGTAATAATCAAACCCACAGCGTGTCATTCACTGCTGATACATGTCTGAACGTCTTTTTCAGCCAAGGTCTAGTTCTGGATTCAGATTCAGTTCCTGGTTTAATTAAAAACTGCCCAAAAAATTTACACAAATTCTATAAAAAAAATAAACAAATAGCTATTCAGAATAAAAATAAAATGAATACATCTTGTACTTTGTCTAAATGTCTAAAGCGCTTTGAGTGCCTACTAGGTGGAAAAGGTTTTATAAATACACACACAAAAAAAAGTTAGCCCTGCAACTAACCAGAGTGGACTGCTGCTGGGATAGGCTCCGGTCACAGCCTCAAATGGAACCAAGCAGAAGGAGGTGAATGAATGAATACTTCAGTGTTTTAGGCACGTTTTAAGCAGCTGTTTGATGCTGTAAGGATATGTTGACTGTCACACTTAACCAGAGGTTTTATTTATTTAGTTTTGAATGCTGTCCATCATTTTGACGGATTATTCTGAAGGTGATTTATTGTAATTCCTTCTCTTGTCCAGTTGGTGGCGAAAGTACTAATCAGCAATTATCTAAAATCGTCTCGTCTTCGTCACGCTGCATTCAGTCACAAAAAAGTCACAGCAGCTGAGTAGTCTCTTCAAACCGCCAAATAGTTCTGATATTGTTAATAAAGTCTGTGAAGGTTCTCAGTCATCCAGGTCATTTTGAAGAAAAGTCTTCATTGTTAATGAAGGTGAACAGAACAGTGATTGAATTAAGTTCATTTTTGTTATTTAGGAATTATATTTTTGTGTTCTATACCTGCTTGTTCAAGCACAAAGTATCCTTTCGCTGTCAGTGCAGAAAAACATTTTATTCAGCTTTATGTTGTTCATCTGTTGTTCATACAAAAACAAATAATCGGTCCTCTATGCTTGTCTTGTACTCTAATTTTGAATTTATTGTATTGAGTATGTAATGTAATGAGTATTATTAAAGTATAAAAATTTAAAATGACAGGTAATAAAAGATTATGACAGAAATTTTACAACTCTGTCCATCTAAATAACAGAGAGTGAGAAAGTCTAAGGTGACCTCTGCACTTTCCTGACATAAGATAAACCCAATGCCACTGTATTTAATGCATTCTTGTCCTACAGAGAGATGGATGGGCAAAAAGCCAAAAGAAACAGTGTGTGGATGTGGTTTTCCTCTTTAACGCACCGTGACGTTAAAGCCTAAAGATTTAAAGTTGAAGCTTATGGCCGCCATGTGCAGTAGGTCAACGGGAGGTGAAGCCTTTTGGAAGCAACAGCTTTGGGCAGGTTTTACGTTCAAAGTATTCAGTGACTTGTTGCCTTTAGCTGGTGCGGTCTAATGCTTGTATTTATAGAGCAGCTAATGTTCTGTAATGTTCTCTACCCACTCACTGACACATGCCATCGGTTTGTTGCTATTTGAAAAATCTTTCTGCTGTGTTTTATATGATGTCTGTCTCACTGTAGGTTCTGGAAACTCTCATCTTCTGTTCATTTAGGGTCAGGTCAGTCCCAGTATCTTTAGCCTATACATGCAGCAGTAGCTCCATTTAGTTCACAACAAAACAGAGAACTATCCAATTAGTTTGGTCCGTGGTCCAGGTCCAGTGTTCACAGCTGCTTCACGTTTGCCCACTGTTCACTTTATTTATTTGTACAGTATTGTTTCCAGTAATTTATTTCTTTCTAACTAAACATTTTGTGATGTTTTTGTCCCCAATTTATGATTCTCTTCTTGTTTGGGTTTGTTTGTCGTCTGCTTGGGCTTCACATTTTAATTAAACCGTAACAGAGTTCAGTCAAAGCATTCCAAGACCTCAGTTTGTTTAATGAGCTTTGAGGTTTGTATGGCAGCATTCACACTTAACAGAGCAATCCTGAACACACCCTTAGGCTCCTGTCACAAAGAGCCTTTCTTTGGCAACTGTTTAAAACGGCATGTTACACTGTGTGACTTAAATGTACGACGACCAGCTTCCGAGGCATGTCACAAGTGCCACGATTCAACAGTCAGCCTCAACTTTAGAGACTATGCACCAAAAAAGAAGAAAAAACAAACATTAAAAGAGTTACTAGAATATATTTGTTCACACAGTGTGGCATCTTACAGTACGCTTTATTAGTTTGATTCTATGTATTTCAGCTGCTTTATTTACTGTGTTTGACCCGTGCTGTAGAGTTTCACTCGGTCTTCGGGAGACACCTGCGTTCGACTCCTCAGTAGAGTTTCACTTGGTCTTCGGGAGACACCTGCGTTCGACCTCTCAGTAGAGTTTTACTTGGTCTTCGGGAGACACCTGCGTTCGACCCCTCAGTAGAGTTTCACTCGGTCTTCAGGAGACATCTGCGTTCGACCTCTCAGTAGAGTTTCACTCGGTCTTCGGGAGACATCTGCGTTCGACCCCTCAGTAGAGTTTTACTTGGTCTTCGGGAGACACCTGCGTTCGACCTCTCAGTAGAGTTTCACTCGGTCTTCGGGAGACATCTGCGTTCGACCTCTCAGTAGAGTTTTACTTGGTCTTCGGGAGACACCTGCGTTCGACCTCTCAGTAGAGTTTCACTCGGTCTTCGGGAGACACCTGCGTTCGACCTCTCAGTAGAGTTTCACTCGGTCTTGGAGACACCTGCGTTCGACTCCTCAGTAGAGTTTCACTTGGTCTTCGGAGACACCTGCGTCGACCTCTCAGTAGAGTTTTACTTGGTCTTCGGAGACACCTGCGTCGACCCCTCAGTAGAGTTTCACTCGGTCTTCAGGAGACATCTGCGTCGACCTCTCAGTAGAGTTTCACTCGGTCTTCGGGAGACATCTGCGTTCGACCCCTCAGTAGAGTTTTACTTGGTCTTCGGGAGACACCTGCGTTCGACCTCTCAGTAGAGTTTCACTCGGTCTTCGGGAGACATCTGCGTTCGACCTCTCAGTAGAGTTTTACTTGGTCTTCGGGAGACACCTGCGTTCGACCTCTCAGTAGAGTTTCACTCGGTCTTCGGGAGACACCTGCGTTCGACCTCTCAGTAGAGTTTCACTCGGTCTTCGGGAGACACCTGCGTTCGACCCCTCAGTAGAGTTTCACTTGGTCTTCGGGAGACACCTGCGTTCGACCTCTCAGTAGAGTTTCACTCGGTCTTCAGGAGACACCTGCGTTCGACCTCTCAGTAGAGTTTCACTTGGTCTTCGGAAGACACCTGCGTTCGACTCCTCAGTAGAGTTTCACTCGGTCTTCAGGAGACACCTGTGTTCGACTCCTGCAGAAGAGTTTTACTTGGTCTTCAGGAGACACCTGCGTTCGACTCCTCAGTAGAGTTTCACTTGGTCTTCAGGAGACACCTGCGTTCGACTCCTCAGTAGAGTTTCACTTGGTCTTCAGGAGACACCTGCGTTCGACTCCTCAGTGGAGTTTCACTTGGTCTTCAGGAGACACCTGTGTTCGACTCCTGCAGAAGAGTTTTACTTGGTCTTCAGGAGACACCTGCGTTCGACCCCTCAGTAGAGTTTCACTTGGTCTTCAGGAGACATCTGCGTTCGACCTCTCAGTAGAGTTTTACTTGGTCTTCGGGAGACACCTGCGTTCGACCTCTCAGTAGAGTTTCACTTGGTCTTCAGAAGACACCTGCGTTCGACTCCTCAGTGGAGTTTCACTCGGTCTTCAGGAGACACCTGCGTTCGACTCCTCAGTAGAGTTTCACTTGGTCTTCTCGACCCCTCAGTAGAGTTTCACTCGGTCTTCGGGAGACACCTGCGTTCGACCCCTCAGTAGAGTTTCACTCGGTCTTCGGGAGACACCTGCGTTCGACCCCTCAGTGGAGTTTCACTTGGTCTTCGGGAGACATCTGCGGTCGACTCCTCAGTAGAGTTTCACTCGGTCTTCAGGAGACATCTGCGGTCGACTCCTGCAGAAGAGTTTTACTTGGTCTTCTGGAGACACCTGTGTTCGACTCCTGCAGAAGAGTTTAACTTGGTCTTCCGGAGACACCTGCGTTCGACTCCTCAGTGGAGTTTCACTTGGTCTTTGGGAGACATCTGCGTTCGACCCCTCAGTGGAGTTTCACTTGGTCTTCGGGAGACACCTGTGTTCGACTCCTCAGTAGAGTTTCACTTGGTCTTCGGGAGACATCTGCGTTCGACCCCTCAGTAGAGTTTCACTTGGTCTTCAGGAGACATCTGCGTTCGACTCCTCAGTAGAGTTTCACTTGGTCTTCGGGAGACATCTGCGTTCGACTCCTCAGTAGAGTTTCACTTGGTCTTCAGGAGACATCTGCGTTCGACCCCTCAGTAGAGTTTCACTCGGTCTTCGGGAGACACCTGCGTTCGACCTCTCAGTAGAGTTTCACTCGGTCTTCGGGAGACATCTGCGTTCGACTCCTCAGTAGAGTTTCACTCGGTCTTCGGAGACACCTGCGTCGACCTCTCAGTAGAGTTTCACTTGGTCTTCGGAGACACCTGCGTTCGACCTCTCAGTAGAGTTTCACTCGGTCTTCAGGAGACACCTGCGTTCGACCCCTCAGTGGAGTTTCACTTGGTCTTCGGAGACATCTGCGGTCGACTCCTCAGTAGAGTTTCACTTGGTCTTCAGGAGACACCTGCTCGACTCCTCAGTAGAGTTTCACTTGGTCTTCAGGAGACATCTGCGGTCGACTCCTGCAGAAGAGTTTTACTTGGTCTTCTGGAGACACCTGTGTTCGACTCCTGCAGAAGAGTTTAACTTGGTCTTCGGAGACACCTGTGTTCGACCTCTCAGTGGAGTTTCACTTGGTCTTCGGAGACACCTGCGTCGACTCCTCAGTAGAGTTTCACTTGGTCTTGGGAGACACCTGCGTTCGACTCCTCAGTAGAGTTTCACTTGGTCTTGGGCGACATCTGCGGTCGACTCCTCAGTGGAGTTTCACTTGGTCTTCAGGAGACATCTGCGTTCGACCTCTCAGTAGAGTTTTACTTGGTCTTCGGGAGACACCTGCGTTCGACTCCTCAGTAGAGTTTCACTTGGTCTTCGGGAGACACCTGCGTTCGACTCCTCAGTAGAGTTTCACTTGGTCTTCGGGAGACACCTGCGTTCGACCCCTCAGTAGAGTTTCACTTGGTCTTCGGGAGACACCTGCGTTCGACCCCTCAGTAGAGTTTCACTTGGTCTTCGGGAGACATCTGCGTTCGACCTCTCAGTAGAGTTTCACTTGGTCTTCGGGAGACATCTGCGTTCGACTCCTCAGTAGAGTTTCACTTGGTCTTCGGGAGACACCTGCGTTCGACTCCTCAGTAGAGTTTCACTTGGTCTTCGGGAGACACCTGCGTTCGACCCCTCAGTAGAGTTTCACTTGGTCTTCGGGAGACACCTGCGTTCGACCCCTCAGTAGAGTTTCACTTGGTCTTCGGGAGACATCTGCGTTCGACCCCTCAGTAGAGTTTCACTTGGTCTTCGGGAGACATCTGCGTTCGACTCCTCAGTAGAGTTTCACTTGGTCTTCGGGAGACATCTGCGTTCGACCCCTCAGTAGAGTTTCACTCGGTCTTCGGGAGACACCTGCGTTCGACCCCTCAGTAGAGTTTCACTCGGTCTTTCGACCCCTCAGTGGAGTTTCACTTGGTCTTCGGAGACACCTGCGTTCGACTCCTCAGTAGAGTTTCACTTGGTCTTCGGGCGACATCTGCGGTCGACTCCTCAGTGGAGTTAAACTTGGTCTTCGGAGACATCTGCGGTCGACTCCTCAGTAGAGTTTCACTTGGTCTTCGGAGACATCTGTGTTCGACTCCTGCGGTAGAGTTTCACTTGGTCTTCAGGAGACATCTGCGGTCGACTCCTCAGTGGAGTTAAACTTGGTCTTCGGAGACACCTGCGTTCGACCCCTCAGTGGAGTTTCACTTGGTCTTCTGGAGACACCTGTGTTCGACTCCTGCAGAAGAGTTTCACTTGGTCTTCTGGAGACACCTGTGTTCGACTCCTGCGGTAGAGTTTCACTTGGTCTTCTGGAGACACCTGTGTTCGACTCCTGCGGTAGAGTTTCACTTGGTCTTCTGGAGACAGCTGCGGTCGACTCCTGCAGAAGAGTTTCACTTGGTCTTCTGGAGACACCTGTGTTCGACTCCTGCAGAAGAGTTTCACTCGGTCTTCGGGAGGAGATTACGTGGCTGTTGTGAGGCGTGTGACACTTTCATTACAAGTCATGAAGAAATGAGAAGCTGTAGACAAGATAATGATCTGCTGCTGACTAATTTACGACACGTGGATGAGAAAACATGTCAGATCCTTTCACGGTGTTGAGTGAGAAGTTCAAAGTCACTAATGAAGGCTGAGTAATGTAGAGACAGATGGTTGTCAGAAGAGTGTGTTCCCAGGCCTGGGTCCAGCTGGATTCTCATAAACCTGGGAAAAGAGACATTCAGTTTTATTGTGTAAGGGCTGACAGGTTAAACTCTGGCATTTCTACTTGCTATTATCATCTTAGGCAACATTGCTGCTTTGATCAAAGGCTTTGCACACCTACTGGTGTTGTGCCCTTGGGCAAGACACTTCACCCAGCTTTCCTCCAGTGGTACTCCTGCTGTGAGAATGGTGTTTGCTGGTGGTGGTTGGAGGGGTTGTAGTCACAAAATTTATATTTACAACACTGTAAAATGAAACAGAATTAAACAGATTAAACAGAGAAAAGGTTAACAAAACGGAAAAAACACAAAAAGGATTACGGAGTCTGGCCTTACACCTTTTACATAAATCAACTTTTTGTCCCAGTTTTCTTCAAAAACATCCTCTGTGTCCTGAGCTTAAAACTTAAATTCTTTCCATTGTTAAGGTAATAACCTAAATCAATCCACTCATTGACATTAGGAGGATTCTTTTACGCCATCTTTGAATTTAAGTCAAACTAGTTTTTTTTGCGTTTGGCCCTTTGTCAACCTTTAGCAATGTAATATCAATAAAAAAACATAGCAACAAGAGAAGTGCACCATCGCTGGTTAGTGCTCGCGGCGGTGCTGAGGTGAGTCACTCTGAGAGGAAGCTCAGTGGAGCTGCTGCAGCTGCATGGACTGGCCTTGCATAAATCAGGTTTGCACTGGGGATATAACATTGTGTTTTAGTGGATGCACAATAATGGAGCGTTAGGTAGCTTTAGTTTTACAGACTTGTGCACAAAAACAGGTGCTGACACCTACCTAAACCTTGCTGTTTGGACTCTAGTATTTATCCTGCAGTAAATGGTGATTATCAAGCGTTAAGCCCAAAGCAGCTGGAATAGATTTGAGTGCATTTGTGGGACAAAATTTGCATTGAACTCTTAATGTTTTCTCTCACGAGAAAACACATTTGAAGACATTTCTAAAATGACCTACATCAAAATAACAGAGGTTTTTCTTTGAACCAGTTTATGTATGAAGTCTATGATCCGACTCTGTTTTGGTAACCTCGGTTTGTCTGCCGACCTTACCTCTTCTCAGGAGGCTGGGGCAGGTTTATTGGCATGTGTTTTTGCAAAGCCGCGTGACATCTCCGGGTCAAATGAATTAAAACCCCGTGTGAGGCCTGAGTGTCAGCACAACACACCTCTATTTGAAAATGTTTTACTTGGAAATGCAATTCGAGAAAATGAGCTTTGCCCTTTTTACTGTCGTTAAGGTTTTACATGGATCTTGTCAAATTCGAGCGACATGGGTGGTTTCAGAGTCAAATCAAAGTCAAAGAAGGATGGTTTTTCCACTCCTGGGTTGAATGAGTTCTTACAGTGAAGAAACGATCAAACAACCAACAATGTAGACATATTACAATGAAAAAAAAGGATTTTGAGTGGTCACTTTCCTTTGTTCGATTTGCTCGATTGACTTCAGAATCAAGTTGCTTGTCGTGAGTTTAAAGTTTTTACTATTTGTTTTGCTGACATCACTCCTCACACTGTCCCTTTGTTTCTGTCAAATTTTACCCTTGATCCTTGATTTTAAATGCACCAAAGGTATCCTATATTTTTCTCTGTTCGTCTGAGACCATTGTATTCAGTCCATTTGTCAGAGGCAGACTAGGATGATGGCTCTACAGTGAGATCCTGGGTAAGCCTCATTGGCTTCTGAATACGGGGCCAAAATGAGATGTGATCAAACAGCACAGCAGGAAGGAGCTGCAGTGTGGGGCATAATAACAAGGCAGGGCTTACTGTAAATCATAATCAAGCCATACGATTAAACTATAGACTATATGAAAAACTGTTTTTCTTTTTTCAGTGATTGAGCCTTGAAGCCCCTCCGTTTAAGCTCAGTTTGCTCTGTTTGGTCTTTGGTTCTGGTCTAATCCAGGTTTCCCACCAGCGTTTAGACCAATGATGTTCAGGTTTGAGTCCAAGTAATTTATGACATCACAAAATCCTGGTTCAATTCTTTTGGGCCATTTTGTAAACTATTTTGGAGAAACTAAATGAATATAAGTAACTAATTGTAATATAACTGACAAAAAATAAAATACTACAATATATCATACAAATCTGGTAACAAAACTAATTATGAATAGGGTAAAAGGACTTTAAACTTCTGGGTATGTGAGTTTGACCTAAGCGTAAATCTGTCCTGACAGTGTGAGATCCAGACTGGACCAGGTAAGGCCAGAGGAGGTGGTCTGTGCTTGGTTTAAACTGGGTAAATCCCCTTTTAGACCCCTGTCCATTCCCCTGTGTGTGTTCAGACCTGGATCAAAGGTCGACTGAGGGTTATGGCTCCTCCTCGT